>JASANQ010001306.1:0-24787 GCA_030849645.1 Wallacemonas sp. Wsd | reverse complement strand
GCTGAGGAGCAGGCCCGCCGCGAAGCTGAAGCCCAAGCCCGCCGCGAAGCTGAGGAACATGCCCGCCGTGAAGCTGAGGAGCAGGCCCGCCAACAAGCCGAGGCTCAGGCTCGCCGTGAGGCCGAGGAGCAGGCCCGCCGCGAAGCTGAAGCCCAAGCCCGCCGCGAAGCTGAGGAGCAGGCCCGTCGCGAAGCTGAGGAGCAGGCCCGCCGTGAGGCTGAGGAGCAGGCCCGCCAACAAGCCGAGGCTCAGGCCCGCCGTGAGGCTGAGGAGCAGGCCCGCCGCGAAGCTGAAGCCCAAGCCCGCCGTGAAGCTGAGGAGCAGGCCCGCCAACAAGCCGAGGCTCAGGCCCGTCGCGAGGCCGAAGAGGAGCTGCGCCGTGCTGAACATGAGCACTCACTGGAGGAGATTCGACGCAAGGCTCGCGAGGCGGTGTTCCGCGAATACAACGCCAAACGGAGTGCGGCGAGCAGTGGTATCACGTCACCGTCGAGCAGCGCTCTCTTCACGAACGCCGCCCCTGCCGCCGCTGCTGAGCCACTCTCGCGTGCCGAGTCTTTTGCTCCGCGCACCGCTGCCGCTGTACCTGCCGCTGTTGCTGCCACCACCGCTGCTGCCACCGCGCCTGCGCCAACTTCGGTCGCGGTGCCTCCCGCTGCCACTGTTTCACGGCAGACGTCCGCGGTGCCACCGCTTCCTCGTATCGCGCCCGTGGACATTGATCCTGTCCCCAGCCCCGATGGCCCTTCCATGCGCGACTCCCCAACACGCTCGCAGCGCAGCCCCTCGTCAAGCGGCTCCTCCGCAGAGGAAGACGTCGTCGACGAGACCCTCGACGACCCTATTCCGCTGTCGCAGCGCGACTTTGGTGACGTTGAAACGATGTCGCCCGTCTCTGATGAGCTCGAGACGTCCGCCAGCAGCCGCTTCTCGCTCTCGGCGATTGAGTTGATGCAGAACGACAATGGTATTCTCTCCGGGCAACAGCCGCTGAGCGTCATGTCCAACGTGTCGTACAGCGAGCGCCCGCTGGAGTCCTTCGAGCGCAACTTCGCCGGCGAGCTTCGGTCCCGTGGAATGACCGAGGACGAGGTCCGTCACGCGCGCCTCGACATTCACCGCTTCGACACCATTCGCGAGCCCGGCAAGTGCTTGTTCCCGCCCGACGAGCTGGATCAGGGCGTCCCCGCGCACGCGAAGGTGCAGCTGGGCTTCTTTTCGGCCAAGCAGACCATCATCACCATGGAGCACTCCCATCGTCGATCCATCGCCAAACGCGAGCGCCAGTGCAGCGGCCGAGAGCGTCCGCTGAGCGAGCTGCGCTGCTACTTTGAGAACGAGATTATGCAGGACCAGACACTCACGGTAGATGACGAGGACCGGCCTTACAACGCCGTGTCCGAGCGGCTTCTCACCAAGGAGAGCGTGGTGCGGAATGACATGGAGTGCATGGAGGTCGCCGTGTCGTCAATCTCGTATGGCGACCCGATTCAGGTCTGGGAGCGGGCGTGCGGCAGCGTCAGGGACCCCAAGGATGCGAAGAGCAAGTCGCGACACGACAACCGCACGAGCAACTGGGTGTGGGTAGACGGTCTCGAGACCAAGAAGCCGATCCCAGCCATGCGCACCTTCACGGGCGGGTCTGTGATTTGTGTGGAGGCCTCGAAGATCTTGAGCCGCGTGACGGAGATTCACGGCGAGGCCACGGACCCTGTCATTGTCTCCGTGTCCTTGTACAGCGTCACCTCCGAGGGCAGTCACAAGGTCTCCGAAACCTTTTACTTCGACGCGGGTCTTGACGTGTTCTACCCGCAGAAGGAGCGCAACGACAAGGCGCGCGAGAACAAGGTGATTGTCTTCATCCCCAAGGAGTACCGAAACACACTGCATCTCATCGCACACGTCGCACGGCCGTGCGTGGAGGACTACGACAATTATGTCGACCTGTACATTCGCACCGACAAGTACAAGCAGGTTCACGTGGCACCGATGAAGCAGGAGACGCTTCTCCTCACGCAGAGCTCCGACGTGTTTGAGGAGCTCGGGTGGTTCGGCGGGCCGGTGCAGTTCGACAAGGCGGGTGTGGCGTCCGTGACCACGGAGAAACTCTACCGCAAGCCTCTGTCGGACACTGAGGTGATTCGCCTCATCCCCGACGAGCGCACTCGCAACGCGTACAAGACGGTACCCTTCAAGCTCGAGTTCCGCTTCTCAGACAAGACCAACAACGAGGCCGCGTTTCCGTCCGAGCACCCAGACCCGCTTCCGCACGAGAACGAGACGCTTGTCAGCCTGCTGGACCCCAACGTGATGGGCGCCCGTGCGCAGACGTTCCGCTACGTGCCGTGCTGCATCCCTATCCTGAACTCGGGTTACTTCACGACGTACAACAACGTCTACTACTTCCGTGTGTCCAAGTTCCGCCTCATCAACGTCGGTGGGCTGCGCAACTTCCCGTCCACACACCACACGTACGCGGTGCAGGTGTTCGTCAAGGCGCGTGATGACAGCCTCAACGAGGATGGCGCGCTCCGCTGCATCTACGGGCGCGGCCTGAACAACCTTTCGCTGGACACGTCCACCTGGACCAACTCGGTGCACGCCGGCAACGACTTTTCGCTCAACGAGGAGATCAAGATCCAGCTCCCGCTCAATCTTACCGACCGCCACCACATCTTCTTTGTGCTGCACGCCATGTACCAGAAGAGCACCCCACCCAAGCCCGGACAGCCGCGCACGTTCCGCGTTGGCTACGCGGCCTTCCCGCTCATGACGAACGGCGTCGTCCAGGCGCGCGACAAGATTGAGATCAAGTTCGTGTCCCACGATCAGGCCGCTGTGGCAGGCGCGGGCGGCTACCTGGAGAACTTCAGCAAGGCCCCGCAGAGTGCGCTGCTCAACAACGGCGAGACTGTGATGCGCGCGTCAGCGTCCACCAAGACGACCGTGCACGCGTCGAACCGCGTGATCGCGGCTGTGTTCGCCCAGTGCCCCAAGTCGCTGGCAGAGATTGGGCAGAACGACGATGTGCTGGCCACGACCGGGCAGCTTGTGCGCAGCTCGGGCACGCCCGCGACGGACCCGCATCGCAACGTGATTGACCTCATTTCGCAGCTCCCTCGCGCGGAGATGCTCGCCTTCTACCCGTTTCTCAGCGCGTACGCCTTCTCGTTGATTGGTTCCTCGTCGAAGAGCGTCTCGTTGGGCAGCCGCATGCACATGCTCGACACGCTCCTGAGCATCACGACTGCCGTCGACCGCTACGACACGAGCCCGAACACAGTGCAGCGCCGCCACGGCACGTCGGACCTGTCCTCGGTCTTTGCGCGCACGACGGTGCCGAGCATCGTGTACCACTTCCTCACGAACGACACGCTCTACCAAGGCAAACACTGCGACCACAAGACCCGTCTGTACGCCGGCCTGGCGGAGACCTGGCTGAGCCTGATGAAGGCCCTCAAGCCGCCCGCGCCGGTGCAGAAGCCACAAGAAGAGCCTGGTGCCCCCGCCGCTGCGGATGGGAGCAGCGCTGCTCCCAAGGCCCCACCTGCTGCTGCCGCTGCGCCTGCAGCGACGGCCGGTAAGGCTCCGCCTGCGGCCTCGGCGCCCGCCAAGGCTCCGGCCGGGCCTGGAAGCCCGAAGCGACCCCCGGGCCCGGTGGCCGCTGGCAAGGGGGCGGCCCAGCCTCCGGCGCGCAACATCCTCAAGGAGATGGCAGACCTGTCGTGGTTCTTGTACGACGTTCTTCTGCGGTCGATGTACCTCTGGGGCGACGAGAACATCACCGTGCCTCGCGAGCAGCTCTTCGACGCCTCTCTGTACACGCTTCTCGGCGACCTCTGCGTGTGTGCTCTGCAGTACTTGCTGCCGCTGGACGACAAGCACCTCGTGCGCCGCACCGCTCTGTTTGTGCGCGGTCTGATGCAGTTCTGCGACCGAGGTGCCGTGCTCACCATCTACTCGCGCATTGCAAAACACCTGGACGACGCCCAAAACGTCACGGCCCTCAACACGTTCCTCAAGTACATCCTCGAGGACCCCGATGCGGTGCTGCTGCTGCTTCCGTCTGCCAGTGAGACGCGACCTGTGTACCTGACGAAAATCCTCATTGACAGCCTGTCCCTGCTCATCGCCAACAAGAACCGTGAGATCCGCACGGAGGCCGCCGGTGTGCTGTACAGCTTTCTCCGGCGCCTGGCGAACGACCCGAACGTGTCCAGCGAGTACCTCACGTGCATTGGCGCGCAGCTCTTCACGCTGCTGCAGAACATTGGCCTTCAGTGGAAGCAGTTCACGCAGGCGAACGACAAGGTGTCGGCCGAGGACGCGTTGCAGGACAAGCGTGTTCTGGCCATGACGTCCGTGTGGATTCTCTACTACACGCCGCGCTCGGCGATCCGCGCCTGGCTGCAGGGGGAGACGAACGCCAAGGCGATTGCTGGCGTCATGCAGGTCATCACGGACGCGCAGTCCATCTTCCGGTACACCGCGGGCGCCGGCAAGGCGGCCCCGCCCGCGCAGGGCGAGACGCCCGTCGCCGCCGACGAGCTCCGCGACTGGGACGCGCGCAACGCCACATTTGTGACGGCGGTTGGTGCGGAGATGGTGCACATCTTCATCACGGACATTCCCCACCTCCTGCGCACGACCAAGGAGGACAATCAGAACCCGTGCGTGTTCCCGTTCTTTGTGATGCTCGAGAGCATCCTGAACCTGACCAACTCCACGGTGGCGTTGCAGATCAGCGCCGCGGTGAGCCATGAGGTGGTCTGTGCGCTTTTCCCCGAGATTATCAGTCGCAAGGCCCGCATGGCGAACGGCATGGTGCTGCTGACGTTCCGCCTGATGAGTTCGTGCTGCCAGCACGTGCGCAGCACCGCCAGCCTCACCTTTTTGCTGATGAGCCAGGCCTTCTTCTCGTGGAAAACGTCGCTGTCCAAGATCAAGTCCATGACGGCGAACTCACTCGTCTCCGTCGCAGAGTCCAAGACGCGCGATCTGCGCCTGTCCGGCCGCTTTATTGAGTTTCAGTTCGACGAGCTCATCGCGCGTGCCAAGATCGAGGAGGACATGTTCAACGCCCCCAGCGCGGACTACAACACGCGCTACGAGGACGACTCGAACGCGCCGGGCGGCGACGCGCAGATGCGGTACCGGCACAATGTCGAGGAGCTCGCGGTGAGCGTGAAGCGCAACCTGCCAATCTCCCGCTACCTGCTGGAAAAGAACGCCGACACCAGCGACAAGGCGCCGCCCAAGTTCTCGCAGGAGTTCGAGGCCATGACCGTGACGGTGCTCAGCCTCTTCGACGATGTGCTCCGCCTGTCGATGGATGACTCCATGAAGTACAAGGAGTCCAAGATCTTTGCGTACTTTGAGGTCTTCCGTAACTTCATCCGCCAGAACGCCCTGAAGGAGGCTCTCAAGTGGCTCTACCGCCTGTACGACGCGCACAAGAGCAACGAGGACTTTGCCGAAGCGGGCATGGTGCTCGTGTTCATTGCTGCCCTGTGCTTCCGTGTGACGGAGGTGTTCTACTTTGTCAAGGGCAAGTCCTCCAAGGGTGCGCGAATGCCGTTTGCCGTTCTCAGCCACGTGTTTTGGCAAGACTACGTCCGCATCCTGCCCGAGGTGGACACCTTGCTCCCGGCGGACAGCGTGTACGGCATCGTGTCGGAGCTGTACGTGTGCCCCGACGACGCCCCGTTCACCATTGAGGGCCAGGTGAAGGCACTCAAGGAGGCTGCCGAGCTGCTTGACCACGGCCAGTACTACGAGTTTTCGCTTGGCGCCATCGGCGTCGTGGACCTGTACGTGCGCGCCGTCAAGGACTACCGCGGCGACGCCGAGGTGCACCGCGCCATGTCGACGTGGTGCACCGCCATCGCGGAGAAGTCGAAGCGAGAGAACCACCGATACTTCCTGCTCTGGGCTCGCATGGAGCGCGAGGAGCCCGCCAAGAGCCGCCGTGAGCTCCAGGAGGAGCTCGAGGACCAGATGATCGGCGAGAAGCCACGCGGCCTGCCTACGCGCAAGGCCATCCGCCGCATCTACAAGATGCCCGCGACGACGACGACCGAGGCGTTTCAAAAGTACGCCGTCGGGTACATCGAGACGCTCTTCCCCGATCCCTCCATCGTGCGTGTGACGCGCGACCTCGTGGACACGCAGCCGGCGCTGCCCGAGCCCGACACGAAGCGCAAGCGCGTCGCGGCAACGCATCGCCAGCCGAACCACTGCTTCGTGTCGGTCGACGAGGTGCAGCCGTACTTCCCGAAGGGCACCAAGGTGCCGCCCGACGGCTTCGACAAGACCATGCACATCATTGAGTTTGAGAACGTCGTGCAGGTGAACACCGGCATTGCCGTCGCGGATGGCCGCAAGGTCGAGCTGATGAACCAGCGCATGAGCATCAGCACCTACGAGCTCGATCGCGCCTTCCCCTCGACGACGTCAGCCATTGACATCGCCGTCACCCATCAGGTCGTCTTGGACCCGTTTGAGACCGCCGAGGAAACCCTCAACAGCCGCCGCGAGATGATGAACCAGGCCACCGAGAACGAGCACCTCATCACTGTGCTGCGCGAAGCGCTGTCCCCTGGCGGGCTTCCCCCTGGCGTGTACATGAAGGAAGCGATTTCTGTCATGAACGATCGCCCGGCCATCATTCACGCTGTTCGCGCCCTGAATGCCACGGCGCGCAAAAAGATGGAGGTCAGCGAGAAGCACAACTGTGTGGCGAAGCACCCCGAGGACTACGCTCTTGTCCTCAAGGCGATTACCGATATTGAGTGCTTCTTGATTGCCATGGAGGTCCCCGACGACAACACGGATCACGACCTGATGTGATAGAAAGCACGCGCCGCTTTTTTTTTTTTCATTGCGTTCAAAAATATTTCTCGTCATTTCTTCGCGCCCTTTGCTCGCGCACTTGGTGACTTTGCTTGCTCTTTCCGTTCTTCTCTTGTTTCCCTCTTTGTTCCTGTACTACCTATCATAATGCTTGGTAAAATTTAATTTCCTTTTTCTTCTACAAGTGATGCTTACGATTTTTTGTGTTTTCTTCTTTATTCATTCTTTGTTCAAGTCATCTTCATTGCGTCGTCGCATTTATTTGTTCGACTGACCCCTCCCCAACGGCGAGCCCAGCCGTGCCTTTTTGTTGTTCTCTGTTCCACGCACACTGCCCGACGCACTCGAGAGTGGTTGTGCGCGTGAGTAAAATTCTTTCTTTTTCGTAGCTTTGCTGGATATTGATACGTTCTTTTGTGTTTTTCTTTTGCCGCGAATGAACGCACACACACACACACACACACACACACACATACCTACACACATCAAACAATAACACCAAACCGTCTTTTTTTTTTTTCAATTGGAGCTGAACGGCAAAACACTGCTCAATTGGCGGTTTAACATCAAAAACAGAAAAACACGAAAATACTGATGTTGTGTCTGTGAGATTTGAGGCCCAAAATCTTCTTGCGAATTCCCCTTCGTCGGCAGTGACGACGTGGAATGCGCCGATGGTACCCCCTCCCCCTCTCTCTTCTCTCACCGCCCACTACCAATGCAAGGAAGCAAGATGTGGGAGAAACAAAGTGAAAGAGTATGTGTGTGAATCGTTTGTCGCACGACTATCGCTTTACCTGTGCTTTCGGATTTCCCGTTTTTTTATTATTCTGTTGACGATTCTGGCAATCAGAGTCCTGTTTATTTGTGTTGTGCCTGACTATTTGTGTAACAATAACAAGGAAACATAAAAGAAAAACGTATGCCCACACAGACAATTGGTGTTATCAGGAAGCACGAGTGTTCATTTCGCTAGAGGTGTCCGCGCTTAGCGGAGTGTGACTCCTTGCTCTGGAAAGTACCCCTGTCTTGCCACACAGTTGGTCTGCAATATTTACTTTGCTGTGCGATGTCGACCACATGGATGGTGTGCCCACGCCGTGCGCCGCAGCCCTCACAACCACGTCTCACACAGCAACCGCGTTGGGCCTCCTTTTTTTTTTTTGCTTCCTGCCTGGCTCCAAAAAAATTGTGGGACAATGTATGATCCACCATTTCCCCACTCAACTCAACTGAACTACCCAACCCCCTCCCTCCCCTTCCGCTCTCCTGTCATTGCGCTTTTCTTGCAATCGTCGCTGTGTCGCTATCGCAAAAGTAGCAACGCAGAGATTGTTATTGTGCCCCACATCTCTCCCACAAGTGTGCAGATAGACACTCACACTATTGCCATACTTTTTTTTTGTGCGCGCACGTTTAAAGTGATACGCAAGCGGTCGTCATGAGTGCCTCGTGCGATTTCAAGAGCCAGCTGACTGGCGAGGTGTTCATCCCGTCCACGTGGAAGAAGGAGACGCATCTGGTGGATGGTGCGACGCAGACCGACCCGCTGGAGACCGCCAACCAGCGCGTGCAGACCGTGGTGAGCTCGATGCAGGTGGTGGAGCAGCTCGAGAAGTGCGAAGGCACCGAGCCACGCAAGGCCGGCCAGGCCTCACTGGAGGGCCTCCAGTACGTGTACAATGGCGTGTCGTACGACGAAGAGAAGCTGGCCAAGTTTGTTGAGAGTGCCGAGGACGGCATTCTGGCGATGCTCTACCGCAACGCGCGCACCAATGCCTTTGACTCCTACGAGCCAAACTGGTCCACCAAGAGCGTGGATCTCGCAGCCCTGTACACGCTCACCTCCCCGCGCACGATCGAGGGCGAGCTGCAGGCCTTGAGCGTGTCGTGGAATGCGACCGGCACGATGGTGGCAGTGGCGTACGGTCGCATGGACACCTCTGGATGGTGCTACAACAACGGGTACGTGTGCGTGTGGAACCTTGTCCGGCCCGACTTGGAGGAGTCCGCGCCGCACTACACGCTCGAGACCGACACGTACGCGACGGCGGTGGCGTTTCACCCGACGGACGCCTTGACGCTCGCCGTGGGCACCTACAGCGGGGAGATCATTGTGTTTCCGTCCCTCATCGACGAGGTGCCACGCGAGTACTCGTCGAAGCTCACGGGGGCCCATCGCGACCCCGTCTCCAAGCTACAGTGGGTACAGAACCTGCAAGAGGTGCGATCGTCTCACCGCTACCTGCTCTGCTCGTCGTCGCAGGACAGCAACGTGGTGCTGTGGTCCCCGTCGAACAAGCTGGAGGCCCCGCTGAGCATCCACTCGGTGCGCAACAAGCGCCACCAGCCGGCTGGTGTGCAGGCCATTTCGTACACGCGCGGCGTGCAGCCTGCCGGCACTGGCGTCGCTGCCGGTGCGACCGCGCCGAGCGTCGACGGGGTGCTGCTCATCGGCCTGGAGAGCGGCGATGTCGGCCGTGGCCGTGCGACTGCGCCGCCGCTGGAAGCCGCTGCGGCTGGTGATGCCGTCGCCGCGATCGCACTGGACCTTGACTGGCTGGACGGGCACCAGGGCCCCGTGCAGGCTCTCTCGGCCTCACCGTTCTTCCGCCACCTGTTCGCGACGTGCTCGTCGGACGGTAGCGCGCACCTTTACAGCGACCTGGAGCGCTCGCCGCTCCTCACCTTGGAGCCGTCGGCGGAGACGAAGCACTTCCTCTACGATGTACAGTTCAGCCCGTTCCGGCCCAGCGTCGTCGCGATGGTGTCGCGCAGCGCGTACCTGCACCTCTACGATCTCCAGGCCAACCAGTCGCAGCCCGCGTACTCGCGCGAGGCCGGCGTGGACGGTGCACCGGTGGTCTCGCTCGCCTTCAACCCCGCCGCGGCGGAGTGGCTCGCCACGGGCGACACGCGCGGTGCCGTGCGTCTTTGGCGACTTCCGACGGACCTTGCGCGGTCCACCGAGCTTGAACGCGCCGCCGTCCGCGCGGACCAGCAGACGGGCAAGGACGGTCTGCCGGGGAGCGCCGGAGGCGACAAGCCCGCTGCCCAGGACGGCGCCGCCCCCGCCGCGCCGGCGAGCACTATCGGTGCTGTTCGACAGCTCTTCGGCTTCACACTGTAGCGAGCACGTGCTGGCGAGGTAGGATAGACAGCAGCACGGATGTGAATAGAGTCACGTGTCCACAACTCGTGAGACCCGACCAGGCAAAGAAAAAAAAAGTATCACCAGTCACGTTGTGTCACAATGCGTTGGTACATCATGACACAGCGGGAGCCAGCGGGTCCCGTTGGACATCCGCTTTCACTTCCCGGGAGAGGCCTCCAAAAGCCGATTAGCTCCATGTAAAGCGCACCGGAAGCCATGCTTGCCAACGACCCATCTTCAATGGCTGCTCGCATACCCGCAATCCTGGCATTTCTGTGCATTAAAAAAAAATAAGTCAATGGTACCCTGTCCCTATGCTCTCTGGGGCGTCAGCTACTCTGAAAAATAGGCACCCTATCTGTTCATCTTCCTCCCACCTGTCTCTGTTTCTCACTCATCGCGTATCACTCAGAGTTCGTTGTATTCTTGTGCTTCCCACTTGGTTTTCTGTTTTTTTTTTTGCACATCATGGTTGTCCTCCGTCTCAACGTGGCTGTGTTGGGCGAGCCCACGTCGGGCAAATCTGCGTTTGTGCAAACGGCGCACACGAGCGGCTCAGCCTTCACGAAGAACTACTTGATGACAATGGGCTGCGACTTTGTCGTCAAAGAGATTCAGCTAGACGAGGAAAACAGCATCGAGCTGTTCCTCTTCGACGTCGCCGGCCAAAAGCTGTACGACCGCATGACGCCGCAGTACTTGGAGAATGTGTCTGCGTTTCTGCTTCTGTACGACGTGTCCAACAAGGCCACGTTTGAAACGTGCAAGAAGTGGGTGACACGCGCGCGCGCCGTGAAGAAGGACATGCCCGGTCTGCTCGTCGCCAACAAGATGGACCTGGTGGACAAGAGCGAGGTCACGGACAACCAGGGAGAGATTTTTGCTCGGGCGAACCAGCTCAAGTTCTTCAAGTGCTCTGCACTGCGCGGCACGGGCATCGATGAGCCCATTGCTGAGCTGTGCCAGACATTTTTCCAAAGCTACCAGAAGCGTCTCATGACAATGAACGGAGATGGTCACTGACACTGTTTTGTTTTTCTCCCCCCCCCTTCCGTTGTTCCCTTCTCCTTCCTTTTCTGTTTATTCCTCTTTTTTGCGTGCCATGGACCAGACAGGCAGGTACTGATGTGATTTAGAGAAGCCCCTTTTTCTGTGACCAAATAGAAACCAACGAAAAGTCAACAGCTAACGAGGATGACTGACGATGTCTACACCAAGTGAAGTGCGCACACAGCTCCTGCTCTGATGTGGAGAGTTACGGGCTTCTTCCTCTCTTCTCTCTGTTGGTACACACCACACTTGTGGTACGGACCGGCCGTGAGTGTCTTAACTTCATCACAGTATCCGTCATCGGGCACCATGTGCAGGTCGTCAGAAGACAATGGTGACCACCCAAATTCCACTGTCGTCAGCGGGTCCACCTACTTTCTCACTTGTTTCCTCCACTTGCATCCTCCCCTTCCCCTTTTCACTCTCCCTATTAGAACGACTCATTCACACCCATGGACGGCACGCAACTTGCGCAGTTTGTCCGCAGTGATGTCGGAAATCGGCTTCCTGCATGGTCGACCCGGATCGAAGCGTTTCCTGACACCCCGCCGGCCGTGCTGTCGTCATCCCCCGTCCCCACGGGCATTGACGGGAAGCCCGCCACGCGGTGCTTCATCTGTGTTGAGGTTTCGGAAAGCGTCAGGCTGACGTCCTCGTTTGCGAGTGTTATTGCGCGGACCGAAGCGCGCTGCCGAGCTTCACTGTTGAGACCAGATGAGGTGCTCTCCTTGTACATTGCTTTTGTGGACAATGGCGGCACGATTTCCTACTATGCCTGTCAGCTCGCCGTGCCTTCCGCTTGATACCTCTTTGTTATTCCCCTCCAACATGTCTCTCTCTCCCTCTCTTGCTTCGACCACCGTATGACCACACATTGGCATTGATGACAAGGTGCGCTAGCCGTTTTGCGATTTGCACCAGGCAATCTCCCTGTTCCGCTCACCTCCGTCTCCTCTCATCCGACCTCTCCTTTTTTTTTTTCTGCTCTTCCGTGGTTACGCCCCAGTCACTTTTGCTCCTTCTTTCCGTCACTTTTTTTTTCCCCCTTCACTCTACCGTTCCCTGTTGTTCTTTTGAGCCCTGCATTCACGGATACTGCTCGATCCTGACCCTGCACACATACGCTCGCAGTCAGACAAGCAACAAATACACATCTTAAACGAAACCATGAGCGACCCTAGTTGGCAGCGCGCCTGCGACCAGCTGGCGACGTCCCTGCGCGGACTTGAACGCAAGACAGCTGCTATCCGCCGCAGCACGAACAAGCTGCTGACGATGCGCGACGTCAACCGTGAGCGCGATCGCGTCAAGGACACGACGAGCGCTGCCAACAGCTCCGACGTGCGTGCGCTCCAGGAGGAGCTCAAGCTTATTGAACGGTACATGCAGCTCAACAGCGCCTTGAACACGGAGGGCGTGAAGTTGATGACCGAGGCGAACAATGCGATTCGTGAATACCAGTTGGCGTGCGACAACTTTTACAAAAAGTGCATCTCTGTCGAGGAAACGTCTCGCGGCAAGCTGAACACGCGCGCGAGCCAGGCGTTCAACGACGAGAGCGACGGCGAAGACGCCGCGGAGCGACAGGGCCTCCTCCAGAACCAACAGAGCACCGAGCGTGTCGCGGTCGAGGATGACGTGTACCAGGAAATCATGCAAGAGCGTGTCCGCGAGACGCAGGAGATTGCCGACAATGTGCGCGACATCAATGAAATCTTCCAACACATCAACGAGATGGTCGGCGAGCAGGGCACGCAGCTGGAGATTATCGATGGCAACGTGGCCGCGGCGGAGCGCTCCACGCGCAACGCAAACCAGCAACTCCGCCGTGCGCACCAATACCAAGAGTCTTCCCCTCGGAATAAGTATTTCTTGATCGTCGTATTGGTAGTTCTTGGTGTCTCGTCCCTTCTTTTGCTGGCGAGCTGAACCTGTTTTTTCTTTCCTTGTCCTCTGCCACATATTGCTTTGTTCTTCTGTTGAATGGTACACATAGTCCAATTGAGACAACGACCGTGCCTCTTCTGGTCTTTATTTTTCTTGGGGATGGGCCTCATACACGAACCGTGTGATTCCCGTGATGAGCGCACCAGCACACACACACACACATACACACACACAAGTAGGTATCAAACTCTACCACATTTCTTGTGGGCGGGCTTGCCATGGCCGTGACTGCCAGCACTCTAATTTGCTTTCAACACTCCACGACCGTTCTCTCCTCCATCCCTGTTCGCCTTTTTTCTTCCCTACTCTTTTTTTTCTGTTGTTGTTCCCTTGCGTGCGCCGAGATCAGCCGAATCTCAGCACGCCTTGACTAGATGGACCCTGAAAAGAAGATTGGTGCTGCCGCCCCGCAGGAGGCTGTGGTGACGCCGTGGACCGTCGAGGGCGACGTGAATTATGACAAACTGCTGAAGGAGTTCGGGTGCCAGCCCGTTGATCAAGCCGTTTTGGGCCGCATTGAGCGACTGACCGGCAAGAAGCCCCACCGTTTTCTGCGCCGCGGTATCTTCTTCTCGCACCGTGACCTCAACCTCATCATGGACATGTACGAGAAGGGCCAGCCGTTCTTCCTCTACACTGGCCGTGGTCCGAGCAGCGAGTCGATGCACGCGGGTCACCTTCTTCCCTTCCTCTTTACAAAGTGGCTGCAGGAGACGTTTCAGGTTCCCCTGGTCATTCAGATGACGGACGATGAGAAGTTCTTCTTCAAGGACCTCACCATTGAGCAGGTGGAGAAGATGACCAAGGAGAACAAGAAGGATATCATCGCACTCGGCTTCGACCCTGCGCTGACGTTCATCTTCACCGACTTTGAGTACATTGGCTCCATGTACCGCGTGATCAGCCGAATCGAGAAGGCCTACACGGCCAGCCAGGTGCGCGGCACGTTCGGTTTCAAGATGGAGGACAACTGCGGCCGCTGGATGTTCCCCGCCGTGCAGGCCGCCCCGTCGTTTTCCGTCTGCTTCCCGCATATTTTTCCTGCTGAGAAGGGCAACGTCCTGTGCCTCATTCCGCAGGCGATTGACCAAGACCCTTACTTCCGGCTGACGCGCGACGTGGCACCTCGTCTGGGCTACCTGAAGCCGGCACTCATCCACGCCAAGTTTTTCCCGGGCCTGACGGGTGCAAAAGGCAAGATGAGCTCGTCGACCGGCGTCGCGGTGACCCTGACGGATACATCCAAGATGGTCAAGGACAAGATCAACAAGCACGCCTTCAGCGGCGGCGGTGCCACCAAGGAGGAACAGCTCATTTTCGGTGCCAATACGCGCGCGGACGTCCCTATGCAGTGGCTTCGGTTCTTCATGGAGGACGACGAGGAGTTGGCGCGTATTGAGCGCGAGTACATGCTGGGCCGCCTGCTCTCCGGCGAGGTCAAGAGCATCCTCATCAAGATTATGACCGAAATCACCGCAGCGCACCAGGAGGCGCGGAAGAAGCTGACCCCCGAGGACGTGGAGAAGTTCACTGCCATTCGACTGATGGGCCCCGCCAAGGCGGCCGCAGAGGCAAAGAAGTGAGAACACGGCTTCACCGTCAATCACGCGGAACTCGACTCCAGTGCTTTGCTGTTGATACCCTCCCTTCCGTCGGGTTTCAGGTTTTTTTTTATATATTGGATGATGACAGCTAATTGTGGCAAATATCACTATTGTGGGTTGGAAAGCGGAGAAAAAAAAAGTCAACGACACCAACATGTCGGACGAACACACGGATGCCATCGTTGAGCATTCCACATTTTTTTTTTTGAGATAGCTTTAAGTAACTATAGCGCACTAAAAAAAAAAAAGACAGTAAATAGCAAGACAGGTCGATGCCGACGGGCAGCAGGCACTGTTGACGACGTTCACTTGTTTGGATTGTCGTTCGTGACGATTACACGAACCTAGGTGCCACCTCGCTTCTGAGCAGCCATTGCGGCACTCATTCTCTGTCCTCATGTTGGCACTCTCTGGCAGCCTGCACTGTTTCATTCGTGTGTGTCCAGCACACGCATGGTCGTTCGGGTAGCTGTTTTTTTTTTCTTCCCTATTCTGGCTCAATCACCTCCCCCTCCCCTGCCTCCCGTTGTGCTGTGACAGATCGTTTTTATGCTTCCACGCCTGACACGCGTTCTTCAAGATGCGTGTGGCACTCGATTCTTTTCATCAGACCGCGGATGCTGTTTAATACGATTTGTTCTCGCCCCCAGCGATGGCAGCGCGGTGAGCCACTTCCAAGGCCACGCGCCTGCCGACTGCTCCCTCGCCATCGCGGCGCTTGAGCTGCCGGCTGTTGACGAGTTTGTGCAGCTGACGGACCTCTTAGCTCACGGCGACACCACCGGCGTCCCGATGTCACGTGCCGCGGAGGCGCTGATCACGGAGATCGCGACCGCGGCTTTCTGGGGTGTGCCCGCTGGGGCTTCACCTCCCACGTGCACCACGCCCCTCCTCGACGCTGTCCTGCTTCCCGACGGCGCTGTCGCGGCGGGTTGGTTCCACCATGGCCACGGGGCGTCCCTCACGTCTCTTTACATGTCCAGCCTGACGACGCTCGCCGGCACACGCCACGCACACCTCCAGCTGATTGCGGCGGATCAACGGCAAGTCGCGTCCAAGGCATTCAGCCAAGACAACGCGCACCGCGGCGTGGTGTGGCAGCCAGCATCGCGCATTTCGGCCCGCGCCTGTTACAGCGTCCACAGCGCGCAGACCCACGCCCTGCTCCGCGCACTTCGACGCCACGCAAAAGCCGGCAGCGGCGGTGCGGAGGAGGCGTGGATGCTGCTGCACTTGCGGCGTTTGGTTTGGTGGTGGGGCAAGACTGCGGCGCAGCAAGACGAGGCGTGCGAGCAACTTGCGCAGACTGTCGTTCGTGACGGGCCTCCCGGCGTGGGCGATGTGGTGCCGCGATCACGGCGGGGACGGGTGCGCGGGGTCGATGGCACCCTGGCGCTCGGACTGTTTCATCTGGTGGGTACACGCTCGCCGGAGGACGCGCAAAGCCTGCTCTCTGCGCACACCGTCGCGTGCGTCAGACGCCACTTGAAGCGCCTGCAAGACGACGAGCGCCGCGTGTTCTTTACCGATATGCGCGGGGACGTAGAGGCACCAGCCATGGCGGACACGGACGCCCCGAGCGTGCTCGCCGAGACGCACCTGACGCAGGCACTCTGGCCACACGCCCGCGGTGCACCCGTCGCCAAACGCGCCGTTGCGACCGCTCCGCTGCCACGCCCGGAGTTCACGGGCTTCAGCGTGGGGGTCGACGCGGGGCGGTACTGGTCTAGCCTGTTGTGCGCTGCTGATTTTCTGTGCGCGCACTTCTCGGCGTGTGGGTACGACGGTGGCAGTGTGTGTGCGGACTGGCAGCACGCGCTCCGCGCCGCGCTGCTTCGTCGATATGGGCCCGCGTCGACCTCCACGTGGCTGTCGCCGGACCAGACACGGCGCGCTTTCCCGTTCATGAACGCCGTCCAACGCTCGTACGACGCGCACCCAGTCAGCGAAGACGCGCCGCCCCGCCGGAGAGCGCTGTTTCTGACGCACGCATCAGGTGCGCTCGCATTGCCGCCAGACTGGATGGCACTCGTCGAAGCCCTCCCCCCTCGCGTGTCCCCTTGTTTTGCCAGCGCTGACGCCTGCACTGCCGCATCGCAGGAACTGAGGGAGGGTGCGCAAGCCACCGCTTCTCTGCCCTGTCACTTGCTTGGCGCGAAAGCTGACACTTGTTTCGAGGTCCAGCTTTCCGCAGACCACCTGTCCAAGCTGCTGGCGGGTCTCTCAGGCGACTGTGATCGCAACTGGATGTGTCTGCTGGTGAATGGCACCGTTTGTGAAGCTGTGTGTGTCGCTGACACGACAGCGATGGACCTGCTCTTTGATTGATGATTGCGCGCTCTTTCAGGCACATCGAATGACCTCTTCTTGAATAAAACAAAAGAAATGAAGGATGCATCACTGGGTGCAGCACATTTTGGGGTATCCGTGTCGGCCCAAGAAAACGTGCAGTGCTCACACCGGTCTATTCCTCGCTTTTTTTTCACCTCTCCTCCTCCCTCCCTCTTTCCTCTCCTTTTCTCAGTAGTGAACGGACGCGACTGAACAGTGTCAATCCATGCAACGACAGGGAGGTGCGTTTCGACGCGCTCTGTGGCACGCCGCGGGGTGCCACGCGCTCCGTGCGACGCCGGTGTATGGCGCCCAGTGCTTGTGCGTCGGCACGTCCCTCGTGGCGCGGCGCCACGTGGCTCAGGCTGGGCACGGCGCCGATGCCGGGACGGCCGTTGCCTTTGGTGGACACGATTCGAACAGGCCCGATGACGAAAACCACCACCAGCACCTGCCGTCCACCGACGTCCGCGACGATCCATTTGACGCCGAAGACTTTGACGAGCTGGAGGCAGCGTCGCAGGAGGTGCATGACTTGTGCTTTGCCATGATTGCCTACCTGCGCCGTGCCGATCCCGACGGCACGACGGCGCTGTTCCAAGGCCGCACAAAGCGCGGCTTTCGCGAACCGAAGCCGGAGCGGCAGCGCCGCATGCTGCACGGTCACCACGACCGCACCTCGGAGAGCAAAAATCTGTTTGGCAGCGACAAGGACTTCAACGAGGCGACGCAGCTCTTCTTGCAGTGGGGCGAAAAGCTTCTGCTGCTGCTGAACAAGCCCGTCCTCGACCGCCTCGTCGAGAGCGCAGGGAAGAGCTACCGCGACAACCGCAGCGATGGCATCCAGCGGTTCAAGCGGCCGATTGAGCGCGCGACCTGGCGCACATTCCCCCACCGCTGGTACAAGCACGCGCCGTTCGAGGTGCAGCAACTGCGCGCCGACATTCCCGAGTCCGCCGTGCTCAACACACGCTTTTACCGCGACCACTGCACGCTGCGCTACTTGTTCTCACTGATGGAGCCTCAGCACGCCTACCGCGCCGCACTGGAGAATCGCCTTTTTGAAATTACCCGTGAGTACGACCCGCACACCCGATCGTCTCGGAAGTGATGATGATGATGGCAGTGACTGACGGCAACTAAAAGGAAACAACAACAAACCAAAAGGAATGCAGCCACTGAGGAGATCCATTGAATGACGGTGAATAGTGTTTTCACCAATTTGTTTTTTCTATTTGTGTGCTGTGTTGACCAAAACGTGCGATCCCATCAGTTCACGAGGGGGGAGGCTAGACGCGTCAACAAAGGCGTCTCCCGTTGATGCGTGTCGGTCACGAGGTCGCCATCACCCCCTTCCGCCCTCATTTGAAAAGTAAGCGGGACAAAAGCGTCAATGGCGCACCAAATGCGGCAGCATGCGCACGTCCGAATCGGGACCCGTCTGCGCATTTGGCTCTTCATGTGCCCTGCTCTTACTCACCACTCCCCCTTCTATCCTTCCTATCCCCCTCTCCCCCCCCCCCCCTCAGTTCTCTTTTCAGGTCCCTGATAATGCTCGCGTTTCAGCGTGCACGCACTGCTGTGGTTGGCGGCGCTGTGTCGCTCTGCGCTCTTCACGTGCCGTGGCGGCATCGCACGGGCGGCGGCCCGGGTGACCGGCGAATCCGCACCGACTGGCATCGCTGCTACCCGTCCCTCATGCAGGAGAAGGACCGCGACATGTACCACTGCTACTACCCGTACCTCTTCGATCACGGCGACAAGATGAGCCTCTACCCGAAGATCCCGGAGAATCCCCGCGAGTGGCAGCCGGAGCAACTGCTCACGACGTACGACGCCATCCGCGAGGACAAGTACGACGCGTTCATCCGACTGCGCGAGAAGTTTCCCGAGCTGTACCAGGACACCCGTGCTTGGGACAACCCGCCACCGTTCGGCGAGTTCAACATGTTCTACAGCGTCCGCTTCGGCATGGTCGGCATCAAGGCCTTCACCTGCAAAGACTACGACGACCTGGGCAACCAGTTTGACTGCACCGCGTTTTGGTTTCCCGACAACCAGATCGTCAAGCACAGCTCCCGCAACGGCGAGTCGGGCACGCACAAGGTCTACGTCGGCGCCATGAACGTCCCCGTCGAGTTCCACAAGCCGCACGTGACCGCCTTCTACAAGGCAGCGGGTGTCCCTGTGAAGCACGTGACAGCAGGCTTCCCGATCACCCCAGACGCGTACGCGCCGGTCGGCACAAAGCTGGACGTGCGCCACTTCAAGCCGGGCCAAGAGGTGAGCATCTCCTTCCAGAACACCGACTACGGCTACCAGGGCGTCATGTTTCGCCACGGCTTCGACGGTGGCTACGTCTGGCTCGGCGACTCCAAGTGGCAGCGCCGACCGGGCTGCATGGGCGCCGAGGGCCAGAAGCGCATCTACCCCGGCCACCGAATGGCCGGACAGACAGGCGCGTCGGTCGAGACGTACCAGGGCGTGCCCATCTGGCGCATCGACTACAAGAACTCGCTCGTGTACCTGCCCACCCTGCTCGACGCGGACGTCGGCACGTACGTCAAGTTCAGCGACACGATCAACACCAAGGGCTACACGCTCTGGAATGAGCACCGCGGCCTGCCGGCGTTCCCCACCTTCATCCCGGAGGAGTCCGAGGACCTGTCCAAGCTGTCGGGCGACGAATGCCAGCTCGTCTCGCCGCCGCTCTACTCGTACTTCCGCGACGAGTTCGCGCAGACGCAGCTCGTCTCGCAGGCAGACGTTGAGGACGCCAAGAGCGCCAAGCCGGCCAGCACAACCAAGAAGAACAAGGTGTACGACATGAAGAAGTACTTTGAGGCGCGTAAGAAGTACCGCCAGCGTCTGCAAAAGTCGAGGAAGTTCAAGTTGATGGGGCTGCGCACCAAGGCGCACGAAAAGCAGGTCGAAGCCCGCCGCGCCAAGATTATGCGATTCCGCCGTGTCAAGACGTAGCACTTTTTTTTTGTTGTTGGTGGTGGCGGTGCCGTTGTTGTTTTAAAGTTGTTCGTCGCGATGTCAAGCTGTGACAGGAGAATAAAGTGTCCCCCACAATTCACCATGTTGACCTCCACAACGGGTGACCAAAGAAAAGAACAGTACTCTCCCGCGCGGATTTGAGAGCCCCGGCACCACTCACCGGTAGCCAGAGAGTGCGTGAGAGAGAACAAGTGAGAGAGCGATCTCGTTGATGAGAACAGTGGAATAACGACAAGAAAACCTATTGGCAGCACTTCTGTGTTGGCCGACCAGTTCTGCTCGCGCGCATCGTCGCAGTCACTTCCCCCATCATACCACCTCCATCCAACCCACTCTTCGACATCGCCTCACGAAACTCGCCAGTAGATAACAACACAAACACACACGCAGCGGCTGCATCTGCCCATTTGCCCTCAACGCGGCCGCAGAGGGTAGCGGTGGAGTTCGATCTGAACCTCGTGAGCGGCTGTGCCCAATGGCCTTGCCTGCCATGGTACTCTGTGACATCCCCCGTCCTCCTTCGCCGTCACTGTACAAAACAACAACATCAACAGTTGCTCTTTCACTTCTCCTTCATTTCCATCTGTCGCCCTCCCTTTTCTGCTCCTCCGCCTGCTTCCTAACGCTCTCTCTACTTGTACCAGTCTACTTAAAGCCCTTTCTTCTTCTTCTTCTTCTCTAAAACCCCAACACTCTCCTCCCCTCCACCCCCAAAAATGCCAGCAAAGAGCAACTATGTCGGCGACACCAAGGACGGTGAGCCACATGGACGAGGTACCATGACCGATTCCCGTGGTCGCATGTATGATGGCCAGTGGAAGGACGGCCAGAAACACGGTCACGGCACCTACGAGTGGCCCGACGGCAGCACGTACGTAGGTAAGTTCAAAAACGATATGAAGCACGGCGCAGGCGTTTTCACGTGGTCGGATTGCCGCTGGTACGATGGGGACTGGATCGCCGACAAGATGCACGGGAAGGGGATCTATAGGTGGCCCGACGGACGTCTGTACCGGGGCGAGTTCAAAAACGACCTGATGCATGGCGAAGGCATGTACGCGTGGCCCGACGGTCGCAAGTACGATGGTGAGTGGCATGAAGGGCGTATGCTTGTGAACGGTACCTACATGCTACCGGATGGCGACACTGCGCCAGTCACTGAGCCAGGCACGCACCCAGTCACGAAACTTCCGACCCAGGAAACTGAGCACACTGAGACCGAAGAGCCGCCGCCGAGTGACGCTCCCCTCTATGAGATCGACCTGTCTCACGAAGAGAACATCACGGACCTCTCGCGTCTTGCCGACCTGGATCGCGTGCAGGTGTTCAAAGCCGCATACACGGACCTGCACGACATCAGTGGCCTGCTACACAGCACGCTCTTGGTGAAACTGAACCTGTCCTACTGCACGAAGCTCGTGAGCTTGGTTTCATTCAAGCACTGCCCGCATTTGCGTGAGATCAACATCTCCCACACAGGGGTGACTGACTTAGAGGAAGTGCACAGCGCCTCCAACCTCGTGCTCTTGGATGCGAGCTACTGTGCCGAACTCTCTGAGCTCAGTCCCTTGCGAAAGTGCACTCAGCTTTCCACATTGCGACTCAATAACACATTTGTTAAAAATCTCAGTCCTCTCGCCGCGCTGCCAAAGCTGGAGGAAATCGACGCCTCTGGCACTGCTGTGAGCACGATCACTTCCCTGAGCGCGTGCACCTCGTTGCGCAAGGTGAACTTCAGCTGTTGTGCGCAGTTGGAAAACCTCTTGCCGCTCGCCGCGCTGCCAAAGCTGGAGGAAATCGACGCCTCTCTCTCTGCTGTGCGCACGCTCACTGGCCTGAGCGCGTGCACCTCGTTGCGCAAGGTGAGGTTCCACTGGTGTACGCAGTTGGAAAACCTCTTGCCGCTCGCCGCGCTGCCAAAGCTGGAGGAAATCGACGCCTCTCACACTCGTGTGATCACGATCCCTGACCTGAGCGCGTGCATCTCGTTGCGCAAGGTGAGCTTCAGCTTTTGTGACCATCTGACGGACCTGTCTCCACTGGTCTGTGCGCCGAAGCTGGAGGAAATCGACGCCTCTCTCTCTGCTGTGCGCACGCTCACTGGCCTGAGCGCGTGCACCTCGTTGCGCAAGGTGGACGTCTGCTACTGTGCGCTGTTGACAGACCTCACTGGTCTCGCCGGTGCGCCGAAGCTGGAGGAGGTGAAAATTGCTGGATCAGGCGTGAATGCTGAACAGTGCAAGAGGCAGTTTCCAGGGTGTCGTGTTATCGTGTCGGATGTTTTTTGGTGAACTGGGCCTCCATAGATGTCGTAAATGCACACTATTTTTGCCGCCAATGCACAGGTCGCATGCCAACAACAGAGTCCGCTGGCTCGGTGCCCACTCAGACGCATCATCGAGTCACATTAGGCTGCTAAGACTTTGCATGGATGCTCGCGTGCAGCCGACATGCCTATTCCCGTCCCGGACGTGTGCGCTTCCAGCGACGGTAGCTTGTTGTCAGCAGCAGTTTTTCTTACTCTGGATTCAGAGGTCTTGTGCTTTTTTTTTTTGCCAGGCGTTTTGGTACTTTCTTTGTGTTTCTGCGAACGGGCTCTGAGCAGTCGGCTTTGTTTTTCTCTTTTGCCGCGATTCCAGTTGGGTGCGCTTCCATTTTTGTAGGGGACGCATTTTGTTTTACACTCTCTTTGACCATCTAAACAGCTTAACACTTTGATGCGGCTGTGTCAAACTCGCTATTCCTTCCCTCGATTGTGTGCCTCGTTTTGTGTTTTTTTTTTCGAGAAGCAGGGAGGAACGTAGCAGTCTGAATGGGTATTTTTTCTCGCGGCAAGTGTGAGTTTTTCAACCTAAGTGTGATCAAGTTTTTTTCTCCTCTTGCCTCCACAACAATTGAACAAAACAAGCAGTTTGTGTTGCTACTTGGAGGGTGGACGGCGTCTGGTGCCACTGTCTACGGTGACACCCGTTCCTGTGTGCTTTTGCGACTGCGGAGGTATTCCTCCAATTTGGTGCGCGTGACTCACCCTTCTACGTTCTTCCCGTTATTTCGGTTGACCACTTGGACTCTCACTGTCCACGTCCCTGGCATAACTGCAACACGGCTATTCGCGTCTCTTAACATTCCCTCGTCGTTCCTCTCCCACTCAAGTCCTCGTTCGTTTCTTCATCGCACCTGTCGAACCTGACGCACACACAGATATGTCCAACACACTCATCTAGATTCGAATCTAATACACCCATTCCCTGTCACTACTCACTTGCCACGACCCTGCTCTTTCACTGCCCGTCTGTCTGTCACACCCAGTGGCGCAACAGAGGCTGTGCGTGCCATGCGCATCTAACACAGTCCACTGTCTGCGTGTCAACAGACGTGACGCGTGCTTGCCGACTTGGCGCGTTACCGTTGTGTCGGACACTTCTAAGCTGTGGTTATTCTCTTACCACAGGGCATACACAGCTGCACTCTGTTCCTCGCGCGCACAGGCTGCTCTCCAAATTCGTTTTGCCCAGATCACGGATTCTGCGCACTTTCGCGCTAGTCTGTTCCTACACGCATTGTGCTGGTGGCAGGATCTACTTTGTCGCCGCTGTGCCTCGTTCCCAGACGTTCCTCACCTAGTCGTTCTCTGCGTGCCACCGTTTCTGCGCATCCACAGTCACAGCTTGGCAACGCGTGCACATTCTGTTCGTAGGCGGTTCGCGTCTGACCACAACCAGTTCCCAGCGCAGAAGACAAGTGGGAAAAGCCGTCTCTTTGCGCGTCTTGTGACGCTTCTGCTGTACACGAGGGATTCTCCGTGCGGGGGAAACGCCACTTCATCACCTGCGAATCGAGTCGCACACCCTTTACCTTCTTCCCTTCCTCTCTCCTCCTCGTCCTCAACGAGCTTTTACGCGTTTCTGACTTTCCGTTGTGGTATGACTAGGTTACCCACACGATGCCGGCCACCTCTCCGTGGTGTGTGGGACACGTGCCCCGGTGTGAGGGGGGAAGCCAGGAGCCGCCCTCTATCCTCTTCTGGCGGAGACCAAGAAGAGCGGGGACGGCTCTTGCGAGCGACAACTCGGTCCGGGGCAGAGTCCTGGTTGTGAGGCCATGCCTAATAAGCAAGCAAAGCAACTACCCCCCAAACTGCGCGCGCCAGCGTGTAGTGACGTCCCACACTTATGCCCTGACAGTAAGACACCTGGCGATTGACAGCACCGCCATTGCCGACTTGACTCCGCTACTCGGGATGACAGACCTCGAAGAGCTGACGGCGCACTGCTGCTGCGAAGTCGGCAGCGTCTCTGCCTTGCTGGAGTGCCGGCAGCTGAAACGGCTGACTGTCTCCTGCACCTCCGTCTCGGACCTCAGCCCCATTGCAGGCATGCCGTTTTTGGGGGCGATCGCCGTCCGTTTCAGCCCAGTGGCCAACGTGGACGGCCCCGCCTGCACGCGCTGAATTTGGATGGCACCCCGATGAGCCAGTACAGACTCTCCCATGCACGCACTGCCCATCAAAGAGTGCCGCACTTCTTCGGAGTGAGGTGAGCGAGTCGCCCCTCGTGCCTGGTTTCCTTTTCTCCTGTTCACAGTGGTCGTTTCTGGACGAAGAGGGGGCTGACCTTTGAGGAGACTGATTACCCTGTTTTCTGTTGCGTTGCCGTACTTGTTTCTCTCTTACACCTGTTGCCCTCATTCTCTCTATTCTTGCCCACGATTTTCGTTTCTGGCCTCTTTTCTCGGCCTTTCCTGCCCCTCTTTTCCCCGCCAGTCGCTGCTTTTCCTCCCAGGCGGGCTTCTCTTGCGCTGGGCCACTGGGGCACCTCTCTCGGCCGCCAGGGTAGGGTTGGGGGGG
>JASANQ010001305.1:112462-237090 GCA_030849645.1 Wallacemonas sp. Wsd | reverse complement strand
GGAGGGGGAGGGGGAAACGGAAGAAGAGCGCTTAGACAGCAAAAAAATGGGGGGAGGGGTGTGTGAATGGATAGGAGAGTGGAAAGGAAAAAGGGACAAACCCGGGGAGAGGAGCTGGCTCGTTCCTCTGGGGAAGAGGCACGAAGGGAAAGGTGAAAAAAAAAATCAAAGAGAAGAAGAACAAACCGCCAAAACGGCTCGCAGTGATCTTCTTTGAGTGCAACACTTACGTTGTGTCCTACGAACAAAAAAATGACTTACTATGGAAGCGAAGTATGCGAAAGTGGGGGGAGGGGGGGGGGGGGGCAGAAAAGAAAAGAAAGCATACGTGAAATCAGGGAGAGTGAGTGAGGTGACGAAGAAAGGCAAGGAATGGTAGTCGGTTGCGAAGGCGTCTACGCCTCAGGTTAACGGAATCGGGTGTGCAAAAACAATAAAAGAGAGAGAGAGCTATATGATGTGCGTGATCACTGCTTCTCATTCTTTCGGGTATTTGCCTATTTGGGTAAGACAAGTGATCCCCCTCTTTCTGAGGTAGTGTCGCCATAGGAGGACGGAGAACCACATGACGAATCGTCGCGATGGGGCAACAGTAACGCGTCAACATGCGCCACAATACGCTAATTGGCGTACTTTTTTTGCTGTTTTTTTTTTCTTTTGCTTTTCCCTTTCACACATGTGTCGTCTGTTGACAACTAGTGGAGAGGCGAAGGGGCCTTGTGTATAAGAAAAGAAAACAAATGTGGCAGACACCGAAACGGTATGCACTTGAGAACGCAAAAGCGCACCCATTGTCGGAAGTTTATCTATGGTGCCCCCTGAGCGGTTGGACGGCCCAAAAGACCTCGTTGCGATCACAACGATTGCCTTGGTGTGGGAATGGTTATGAAAAACAGATAACCTCAGTGACGAAGAAGAAGAAAAAAAAAAGCCGCACACACACAAAAAAAGAAACAAGGATACGAGGAGGAAAGTGGTCCATCGAAACAAGCCCAAACCCCCCAAAAAACCGTCTATGTCTATGTGGCGAAAGAGGCAGACCTTAGAAGTCCTCCTCGAGAGAAAACTTCTTGGACGTGCCCTCGCTGCTCATGACGCCAGCCTTCTGGTACTCACCGACCTTCTTCTCGAAGAAGTTCGTCTTGCCCTGGAGGGAAATCATCTCCATAAAGTCGAAGGGGTTCGTCGCGTTGTAGTGCTTCTCGAGGCCCAGGGACACGAGCAGGCGGTCGGCGACGAACTCAATGTACTGCGCCATCAGCTCGGAGTTCATGCCAATCAGACGCACGGGCAGGGCGTCGCAGATGAACTCACGCTCAATGACGACGGCCTCCGTGATGATCTGCAGCACACGCGCCGTGGGCAGCTTGTGCTTGATGTGGTTGTTGTACAGCAGGCAGGCAAAGTCGGTGTGCAGGCCCTCGTCGCGGGAGATGAGCTCGTTGCTGAAGGTCAGGCCGGGCATCACGCCGCGCTTCTTCAGCCAGAACAGCGCGCAGAAGGAGCCGGAGAAAAAGATGCCCTCCACGGCGGCGAAGGCAATCAGGCGCTCCTGGAAGCTCACCTCGCTGCCGATCCAGCGCACGGCCCAGTCCGCCTTCTTCTGGATGCACGGGATGGTCTGCAGCGCGTGGAGCAGGTGCAGCTTCTCCTCCGTGTTCGTGATGTACGTGTCGAGCAGGACCGAGTACGTCTCCGAGTGGATGTTCTCCATCATGAGCTGGAAGCCGTAGAAGGCGCGCGCCTCGGGGACCTTCACGTCGTTCATGAAGCGGCCGGCCAGGTTCTCGATGACGATGCCGTCGCTGCCCGCGAAGAAGGCGAGCACGTGCTTGATGAAGTGGCGCTCGTCGTCGGAGAGCTTCGCCCAGTCTGACACGTCGTTGCCCAGGTCGATCTCCTCGAGGGTCCAGATGCAGCTCTCCTGCTCCTTGTACTTGCGCCAAATGTCGTGGTACTGGATCGGGAAGAGCACGAAGCGGTAGGGGTTCTCTTGCTGCAGGGGCTCGTCGTCAGGGTTCACGAAGAAGTCCATCGTCGCGTCGACCTTGGCAACCTTGAGTGGGGGCTGCTCGGTGGCGGCCGCACCCTCGGCGCCCTCGGACGCGCGGACGGCCTCCTTCTCCTCCTCGCGCGGACGCTTGATGTCAGTCGACGGCATGGTTGGATTGAAAGAAGTGAAGACGGTATGGAAATGGGGGAAAAGGAAACAAGAGTGCGGAGAAGCCTAGTCACGAGTAGAGCTCTGATGTTTTGGTAACAGGCACATAGAGAGGGGAGAGGAGGGTTGAAGACGATTGTGTGTGTTTGTGTGTGTTAGTGTTTGTTGGGTCCTAGCCAACTTACTACACTAGAAGCGACGCATGCACCGGAAGAGGAAGCAACTCTGTGGCAACAGAAGGAAACACAACATGCCAATGCGGGAGTGGCGCCTTGAAAGCACAGCGGCGCGCAAGGCGTGGGGCGGCGTGGGGCGGCGTGGGGGGGGGGGGGGNGGGGGGGAGGGGGGAAGTGATGTCTCTCTCTGGTATTGCCAACAGTGGCCCTCAGTGAGCAAGACACCGAAAGAAGGCCGTGGTCAGTGGAGACGAGGGTCCCACGAAGGGAACTCTGTCGGACCACGCCGCCCCCATCAGTGGCTATTAACTTTCGTTGTTTTCGTTTTTTCTCCGCTTGTGCGAGTCGACGCACCTGTCAGGGTGACTGGAAAAAAATATCAAATTGGGCTGAAACGGCACCGCAGGGATGCGCACGTCGCACGTCACAAATCCAACAAGAAACAAAGTTCATGTCATCCTCGAAAGACACAACGTTAAAACGCCTCCGACCAATAAAAACAAAAAAAAAACGTGCGCATTCAACAAGACTGTCAGCCAGGGCAACTGAACAGGAAGTAGGTGCCGAGACGTGCATGGGTGTCTTACCTGACAGTCTGTCTTTTTCTGACTGTTCGATCCGTCTCTCACCCTTCACGTGATGTTTGCTCGGGTGCGTGTGTTTTCCCTATTCCTTGATCTGTGCATTGCAGAGCGACGAGCCACAAGAGAACAAACAGCGGGAAGCATCTCTTCCTCTTTCCTTTTTACCAAATATACACCTTCATAGGTGATTGTGTGTTTGATTTTCAACCTCTTCTTCTGGGTTTTCGTCCCTCTTATTCATTCATCAGGATTGTGCGTGGCATCGCCGTTTACAGCTCGTCCCAGCCGCGCGTGGTGGTGATGCTCTGCTTCACCTCTACGTGGCCACCGGTGCCGGCCGTCTGAGGCGCGTCCTCGGTAAACTTGCCCTTGTGGCCCTTGCGGCTGTTGCGGAAGAAGGCGCTGAGCTTGCGCTCCATGTCGTCATCCACGGCGGGTGCGGCCGGCGCCTTCTCCTCGCGCACGGCCTTCTCCTTCGGCGCGCGCTGCTTGGGCTTCACCGTCTTGAAACCCTGCTCCTTGTCGATGAGGGCCCGGCGGGCGGTCACCTCCTCGGCGGGCTGCTGCACCTGGCGGGGCTCGCGGCGGGCGTTGTTGCGATGCTGGGTCGCCTCGAGGGAGCTGGGCCGCATCGACTTGGTGTCCGTGTTGAGGCCAGCGGACGGGTTCTTGGCGAGCTCGCGCGCAATGAGCGCCTCGGACTCACGGTCGAGGACATCCTCCTTGTAGCGCTTGGACGGGTGGCGCGCGCGGCGAGAGCGGCCACGGCGAGCATCCTCGGCCCCAGCGGGGATCTTGATATCCGCGTGGCCGATGCTCGTGAAGATGAAGAACATCGCCACAATGGCGACCAGCGCCAGAATGACAGCAATAAAGTAGTCCATGATGTGTAAAGTGGCGAGTAGGATAGTGCGACTGTCCAGGCAAGAGTAAATGTCGTCAGATGTTCAAACTTCCGTAGTTGCAGGTGAGGAGGCAAGAGGAGAGGAGAAAAGTTGTTGTTGTTGTTGTTTTGCGGAGCAACAGGGCAGGCAAAAATGCGCTATTCAAAGAACAAAGCAGATGAGCGTGCCAAGTCAGTCCAAAGTCGTATTGGGAAAAGTAGGAGGGGAGGGGGGGGGGGGCACAATCGACTCTACAGGGAGGGGCCGGTGGATCAAAGTGTGGCAGCCTCACAACGTCAGTGCGACGCCTTCCTGAATACGGCTCACACGCGAAAGGGAAATAACAAGTAGAAACAAATGAGGTCATTGATTTTTTTTTAATGGATGGTTCACAGCCAGAGAGGCGGGTCCTTGAAGGTATGGACAACCGTTCACGTGGCTTCTAAAAATTAGGTTTACGCTGGCCGTGGAAAGACGGGAGAAAAAAAAGAGAAGAGTGGCGCAAATTCACCACGGTCCAACTTACCTCCGAGTCTTGTGATCTCCCACAGAGGGAGAGAGAGGGGTAGAGGGGCAAGAAGGGGCTTTTCTTTCTTTTCTTTCTTTTCCCTTTGTTTTTGTTGTTGTCTAGGTTACCCTGCAGGACCCTCAGGCCTTCTTCTTTCGGTGCTGCAAGACGCTCGAGGCCAGCACGTAGTTGTTGCGGCGCACACCGTGCGTGAAGAGCGGCAGGTAGTTTTGCACCGTCTCCGCCGCAGGGAAGATACGTCTGAACGAGCCCGCACAGTGGAGCTCCTCCTCGGCCTCCAGGAGCATGAGTGTCTCCTCCGCGGAGAGTACAGAGTCCGGGTCGGCGGCGTCGTTAAACTGCCGGAGCAGGGGACGCTTCGCAATGAGGGCACTCGCGTTCGGGTGCTTGCCAAACTCGTACATGCGCTCCGGCCTGGAAGCGGCGGCTCCCTTGGGACGGGGCAGCGCTTCGTCTTGCAGGGTCTGCCGGTTGACGGGCACGGGGCGGATCATGGTGAGCATGTGGGCGAGCATGCGCGACTTGACGGCCTTGTCCAGTGTGGAGCCGGTGGCGAGGGACGGCATAATGTTCGCCTCGATGAGCCGCACCTTGAGCGTGTCGTCGGCCATCAGATCGAGGCCGAAGAACTCAAAACAGTTGCGCCCGGTCGGGTCCCGGCACTCGTTGCGAATGCGGTCAATGACCTCCGCCTCAATGCTCAAAAATGCCTTGACCACCACGTCGTCGCACTCGGCTTGGATCTTCTCCCAGGCGCCGGCGCCGAGCGGGTGGTTCTTGGCGAGGTGGCGCTTCAGGTCGGAGAGGCACCACTTGATGTCGACCGCCTCGTCGCCGTCCGCCGCCTTGCCGCGGCTGTCGCGGCTCAGCTCCGCCGTCTTGTTGACGGAGTAGTTGGTGAGGTGGATGTGGATGTTGTCGAGGTCCTTGTCCGGGCCGACGTACTTCTCGGCGGCAAAGCGCACGAGGCCCTCGTCGAAGAGGTAAATGCGGAGGGGGTCGAAGGAGGTGACGACGCAGTACAGACGCAGGTCAAACTTGCGGCCAAAGACGAGCAGCGGGTTGCCAATGTAGCGCTGGCACACCATTTGCTTCGCCCCGCGCGGCATCGGCGGCACACCGCGGTACAGTTGGATGCCACGGCCGCAGCTCGAGGCGGATGGCTTCACAATGTACACCAGCGGGTTCTCGGGTGTGTCGGGGTGGCGGTCCGCGTCCAGCTCCAGCTCCGTCTTCTGCCGCGGGATGAGGAACGACGCCGGCACAATGTCGTACACGTCCTCGCCAAAGTGGCGCCGCATCTTGTACATGTTCTGCGCGAGGCTGTCCTTGCGGCCAATGCCCCAGGTGCCGGGGAAGTGGTTCACCTTCTGGTACGGGTGCAGCGACGCGAGGGTGAACGGGGTGGCGCGCTTGGCCCACAGAATGTTGAAGAGCTCGTTGGAGGGGGTGTACTGCATGCCAGCGGCCTCGAACGCGCTCATGACGACCTTGAAGCTGACGGCGCCGGGGCCGATCTTGTACAGACACATCCGTCCTAGGTTTCCTTTCTGGAAGCTCAGGCTGGACAGCGGCAGGTTGGCCCGGTCGTTCGGGTGGAACTCCTCGTTGATTTGCTGAGGCAGGCCGCGCGGGTCGCTCGCATCGCGCTGCGAGGGCTTGCCGTAGTACACCGGGAAGAAGAGACTCGCCGCGGACGCCGAGTACAGCGGCACCACGACGGGACACGTCGTCTTCACGGACGAGCGCCGCCGGGACCCGCCGCCGGCCGCGTGCTCGCCAGTGCGTCGGACCGCACCGCTCCCGTCGCCGGTGCTGCTGCTCCGGCTGCTGCTGCCGGACCGCACCGTGGAGAAGTCATCCGCGTCGCCGCCGTCGTTCTTGTCGGCGGCCTTGTCCGCGGTCTTCTCGGCGGTGACGCTGGCCGGCGCGGTGCACGGCGGTGCGGGGAAGCGCGCGTAGCGGGGCTTGGACGTCGCGCGCTTTGCGCCAGTGTCCACGCGAGGGGCGATGGCCAGGCTCGTGCGGCCAAACGACGCGATCGGGAAGAGCAGCGGCGACCGCTTCGGGGCGGCCCCGTTCTCCGGCGCGGTGAACTTGGGGTTCGAGAAGTCCTCGTTGTTTGGGTCGGGCACGTACTTGCCCACCTCGAGCCGCTGGCTGGAGGGGACGTGGTAGGTCGTGCGCTGGGTCAGCACGTCCGCGTCGGTCTTGCCCTCGACCTGCTCCTGCCAGAGGCTCTGCGGGTAAAAGGTGTGCACATCCTTGGGAAGAGGCAGCCCAAAGGTGGCGCCCTCGTCCGAGTTGGTCGGCGCCTGGTAGACGCCGGTTTGCACGACCGTGCGCAGCGGCAGCCGAGAGCCCGCGGAGGCGGGGGCGTCGGTCACGGCGGAAGTGCTGGCGGTGGTGGAGGTGGTGGAGGGGCGAGGGGCACCGAGTGCCTTGGCACCGTCAGTCTTGGCGGCAGCTGACATGCGCGAGCGTTTGGCGCTTTTCACCTTTCCGCGAACAAGCTTCGACGGCGCGAAGACGCAGCGTGCGGGATGCGTTTTCTAGGCGAGTCAAGGGCGTCTGCGCGGTCCTACGAGTTTTTCTTTCTCTCTGTCTCTCTATCTCGCCCGGGCGAATTCAGGAGACACACACACACACACCCGAAAGCAAACACAAAAACAAGCAAGGTTTTTACAGCGGCGCGGCAGACCACAGATGTGAACGGCCACGACAATAGCAAGCAAGCGCAATTAACAACAGGATAAGAACGAGGGACGCCGAGAGGTGTACTCACCACCGCTGGGCATAGCAAGTCGACAGTACGTTGTAGGTAGAAAAGAGAGAGAGAGAGAGAGAGGTGGGTGGAGAAGTGAAGGAGAGGTGAAGTGGTGATCGAGTGTAGGTGGTGCGTCAGCGTCATGTGCATGTCTCCGTGAGTGCCATCCGGGAATTTGTGTGTGTATGCGCAGTGGTGGTTGAGCCTGGCGCAACGCAGTTGCTCTTGCCTCTCTGCACAGCAAGGACACTGTATTTTTGTGCAATTCAGCAGTGGCCTTCGCGGACGCGCTACGTTCGATTTGAACACAGCTCCGCAGTGGTTCGCCGGCCAGTCGATTGACACAAAACGAGAAGGTGTGTGTGTGGGGGGGGGGAAGGTTGTCAATTGAAAAATAACAGAAACAGGAGAAGAGGAAACAAAAATAAAAGAGAAGAAAGTTATCAGAGTGTGTGTGCTTTTACACATAGATTTTTTTTTTGCTTTGCTTTGGTCTCCGGGGTGTGTGGCACGGCTCTACCTCACAGAGCAGTCAGACAAATTCGTGGAGGGTATAGGAGAATTGTCTGTGTAGCCAGAATGAAAAACAAAAAGATAGAAAGTAGAGACGGGAAAATGCAAACAGGCAATTGAACATACGCTTCGACATCAAGGTGAGCCAAACAAAAAAAAAATAACAACACGAGAAGAACGAAACGATGTGCTTCCAACTTGTTGCATTCCTTCGTTGTACCCCATCGAGAAATCGGGTCGTTGCGGAAAAGAAAAACGTGCCGTGAAAAAAGACTCTTCATGAACTGTGTCCGAGCTGCCTTATCAATGTGTATAAAAGGTTAGATGAAGGAGTGAGATGCAGATGTCAGGCAGAGAGAGAGGGTAAGAAAGAGAGAGCTGGAAAAAAAAAAAAAGAGGGAGCCAGCAACACTGTCCTTCATATCCTTGCTTTCTTCGGTGTGTGTGTGTTGTAGTTTTTTTTTTTACATGCCGCAGGCGCGGTGAAGCTTGGAGATCCACATGTCGCGCTCAGCCTCGGACGACGCCATGGCGATAATCTTCTGCCCATTGTTGAACCAAATCACCAGCTGGTTCGGGTGCGACCGGCAGTACACGTCGGGGACGGGGAAGACGTCGTTCACCGTCTCCAGGCTAGCGGACTTGGGGGCTGCCTGATCTTGCTCAGGGTGGTCCGTGACGGAGATGCGCAGCTTGCCGGCGGCGATGGAGAAGAAGCGCTTCTTCCACTTGAGGCCGGAGCTGTACTTCTGCAGGTAGCCGCTGTGCGTCACCTCCGAGCTGACGACGCCGAAGCGCACGGACGCCGGCAGGGGTTCGCGACGGCGGCTCTCCGCCAGCTGCGCGAGGATCTCCTCCTTGTCGGTGGCGCCAATGACGTCCGAGTTCTTGACGATTTCCTCAAACAGGTTCGCCACGTACTTCATGAACTCCGTCTGGAGAAGCTGCGTGGTGGTGGGGCGCTTCAGCGGGTCCTTGGAGAGCAGGGGGTCGAGGAGCGCCTTCATGCTATCGGAGACCGGGCACGGGAAGGGGTCGTACTTGCCGTAGAGCACCTGCTGCATAATCTCACGCTGGGAGGGCCCCTTGAAGGGGCGGTGCAGCGTGAGCAGCTCGTACAGGATCACGCCGAGGGACCACATGTCCGCCTTCTTGCTGTAGCGCTTGCGCTCCCACAGCTCGGGAGCGAGGTAGTAGGGGGTGCCGCAGAAGGACTGGCCAACGTCCAGGGAGACCGAGTCGTTGTACTGTTTCGAGAAGCCAAAGTCGCCGAGCTTGATGATGATGCCGGTGGGCATGAGGAAGATATTGGCGCTCTTGAGATCACGGTGCATCATACGACGGCAGTGCACCTCGTCGAGGGCAAGGACGATCTGGTAGAACAGGAGGCCCACCTCGTGCTCGCGGAACGGCAGGTTCTCCTTCAGACGCTGCTTGATCTGCTTGTTCAGATCGCCACCGCTGCCGTACTCCATGACGAGCAGCAGCTTGTCCGCGGTCTTGAAGTCGTCAAAGTGCTTGACGATGCCAAAGTGCTTGCAGGCGGCGAGGCAGTGCAGCTCGCTGCGCGCGTAGAGTGCCTGCTTGTCGTCGTTGAGCTGGACAAACTTGGCGACAACCTTACAGGTCGCGTCCGAGCCACGTGTGGCGACGAACGCGGCAGTGGTCGGGTTGCGGCCGACGAGCGTCCTAAGGATGTACATGTGCTCACGGGGGTCCTTGGCGTCCTTGACGTCCTCGCCCTCCAACGATTCGGTGTTTGCCGTCGTGTTGGTGGCGGGGTTGGCGCGCACGTGCTGCTCCATCTGGTCCTCGGAGACGAAGAGAACCCCGGGGAAGGTGTTCGCGTACTGCTGCAGCAGCTCCTGCGCGGGATCGCGGCCGTCGTCGGTAGGGTGAGCCATGTCGTGTGGTGGCAGTGGCTGCTAGGGCGACTCGGTCAGAGAGTGAAGCTAACGAAGTGCGAGGAAACTTATTGAAAAAAAAGAAAGAGGAGTTCAGCAACACACGAAAAAAAAGAGCGTCAAAAATAGTTATAGGCACGCGACTCTGCACGTCAACCAGAAGGTGGAGGGAAGGACAGGATAGGGGTGAGAAGAAGGAAAGTGACAGAAAGGGTGGGAATCCGTTGAGAGTGTGACGAGAGAAGAAAAAATTCTGAGACATGGACTGCCCGTTGCTCTGGCTTGTACGCTGGCTGTGCGTTGCGTTGCCATGCCATGGGATTGTGTACACTTTTTTTTTTCTTTAAGCAAGAGAACCAGGAAAAAAAAAAGGCAAATGAGGACATGGGGGAGCGGAGGAAAAAAAACCGCGTGTCGACGAATGGACAGCGAGCAATCTTTTTTTTTTTTTCCTCCCTCTCGAGTGATGTGTCTCTCACAGTGCAGCAGCGTCGCATGTCAAGCAACACGCGGCGTCCATCCAATATGTGTAAATGTAGTAGATCACATACCCCCCCCCCCCCCCCACACACACACACCATCACCACCACCACCACACTCTCACCAACACACCGCTGTTGCGCTCATTTTTGCTTAAAAGGAGAAGCGCAGACTGTTCATGATATCCTCCGCCGACCGTTTCCTCTTGACGCCTCCGGTCGGGAGTGGCTGAGACGGCTGCGAGAGGGCCACGGCGGACGTCTTTTGCCGCGCCAGGTACGTCGTCACGAGCGCCGAGGCCGATGGGGCGTGCTCTAGCTGCGTCGTCGAGCCGGAGTCACTCATGAAGAGCTCCTCGTCAGACGACGGTTCGCTGAGCGGGTGGTCAGGGGGCACCGGCAGGCTGGGGGTGCTGCTGTGTCGTGCGTCTTCACAGGGGTGTGGAGAGGACGACGGCGGGGTGGATGCGTGCAGTTGCGGTGGGGACGGCGGCGACGGTGCGGGCATCACCACCTGCTCCGCCACCTGCTCCGCCACGACGCGCACGGGCAGCGGGGAGGCCGAGACACTGTGCGAGCCGGTGTGCGCCGAGTCCGCGCGACTGGGCGGCGGTCGACGTTGGGCGGCCGTGCTCGCCATTTGAGAGAGCAGCAGATCCCGCGGAAGTGGCTCCTCACCGCCACCGCCACCGGTGTGGTAGCGCGTCACGCTGCGCGGCCCGCGCGACGGCGACGTGACCTCCTTGGCCAGGCGCATCGCCCCCAACTGGGCCGCCGCCGCCGCCTTCATGTAGTCGCGGTCCTCGGCGGTCAGCGACAGATTTGCACTCGGCGCCGCGAGCGGAGGGGCGGCGAGAAACAGCGGCGGAGCGTCAGCGCGGTGGGCGAGGAGTGTGTTCGGTGCCTCGCCCTCGGCCGGGGTCGGCGAGTGGAAGAGCTGCCACAGCGTCGCCTCCTCCGACTTTGTGGGGTGTGCGGCACGACCGGTCGCGGTGTCGTCGTCCACACGGCCGTCCGGGCGGTCGGCGGCCCCTGCATGCGGCGCCGGCGGGTTGCTGCCGGTGGTGTGGCTCCGGTAGTGCAGAATGACCTGCACGAGCGCCGCGAGCACGGCCTGCTGCGCCTCCAGGCTGCCCTCGTCGCTCCGCAAAAACACCTCGTCGAGCTCGCGCGAGCTGCTGTAGAGGTCGTCGCCGAGGGCCTGCAGCGGGCACTTGAGGCTGTGCGCCGTGCGCTCCATCAGGAAGATCGCCATGGCGGCGTCCTCGACCGTGCAGATCGGCTGCAGGTGCAGCTTGGCGTGCGCCTGCGTGATGCGCACGAGCGACTCGAGCAGCCGCACCGTGACCGGCACGGCGTCGTCCAGCGACGGTGTGGCACCGCGCTGCTGCTGAATCTCAAAGTAGCGCGCCAGCAGATCCGCGGCATTGTCGGAGAGGAGGGGCCCTCCACTGCTCGCGTACTGCCGCCGCACCCACCACAGGTACGCGGCGAGCTCCTCCGGGTCGAGCACGGGGTCGGGCTGGTAGTGCGCCACGTTGCAGGAGAGCATGTGGTCGGCGATGCGCGCGTCGGCGTCGGCCTGCGGGGTGTCCCAGAGCAAAAAGATAAAGTCGAAGCGGCTGAGGAGCGGCCCGCCGACGCCGACCTCGGTGCGTCCATTGCGGCGCGGCGGCGGGTTGCAGGCCGACATGACGCTGCACGCCGTGCGCAGCTTCGTCACGAGGCCGCCCTTGGCGACGGAGATGGTCTGCTGCTCCATCGCCTCGTGTAGACAGGCACGGTCGGTTGTGGAGACGGTGCGCAGCTCGTCGATGATGCAGGCCCCGCCGTCGCTCAGCACGAGCGCGCCTGGCTCGAGCACCCACTCGCCCTGCTCCTTGGTGGCCGCCACGGTGAGGCCCGCGGACGTGCTGCCCATGCCCGTCGTCGAGGTGCTGCGTGGCGAGATGGAGGCGGCGAAGCGCAGCAGCTGCGACTTGCCGGTGGAGGGGTCCCCGACAAACAGGCAGTGGATCGTGCTGCGCACGTGCATGGCGGTCTTGCCGACGGTGGAGGCCCCGCCCAGCGCACAGAGCAGTACCGCCATGCGTGGCGCGAAGAGCCCCGACAGGTGCGCGCAGACCGCGTTCACCAGCGCCACCCCGCGCCGCCGCCGAGACGCCGCGAAGGACAGGTAGAACGTCTCCGGGTTGAACTTGGCGCGCTCCTCGGCGGCGCGGTGGCGCGAGGCACCTTGACGGCGTCGTGCCGCCGAGGCCGCGCTGCCGCCCATGGAGAGCGCGGCCCCGCGATAGGCCTCCATCGGCACCACGTTGATGGCCCACACGACCGGTTCAATGGTCGGTCGGCTGAGCGGGAACACGTGCTTCCACCGCGGCACGAGCATGCCAATCACCTCCACGAACTGGCCCACGTTGCACTTGGTGCTGAGGTCGTCATCGAGGGTGACGAGCACGCTGCGTGGCAGGCGGCCGGACTGGTTGGAGCGCTGCTGCAGGCGGCATTCGGCGTAGTCCATCCAGACCTGTCCGACAACCTGCAACGGCTCCTTCTTGCACGCGGGGCGCTCGCAAATGGAGTGCAGCGTGGCGGAGCGATCAAACGGGTTCGTCAGCGCCTCGGTCACGCCGTGGCAGCGCGGACACATGAGGCGGTTCGCGTACGGCACAACACGCTTCGCCGTCATGCGCACAATGGAGCCGCACACCTGCACGAGCTGCCCTTGCGGCGGTGGGAGCGAGGGGAGCACCGCGTTGATGGCGGGCAGGTGCGTGAGCCGCACAGACAAGGACGCCGGGTCAATCACCCGCTCGGCCGTGGTGCACAGCTCAATGCACACGCTGCGCAGCACGTCCATGGTGGCCAGCGTGCGCGTGAAGAGCTCCGCGCCAAAGAGAGGGCAGCTGTGGAGCAGCTTCATGCAGTCCACCTCCTGGACCCACACTTGGCGCTGCTGCGACCCGCCCGGCGCGAGGGTCGGGCCATCAGGGTGGGACAGACACAGCGGCGGAGCGCAGTGCTCCACAAAAAACGCACGGAGACCGGCCAGAGTCTCTAGTGAAAGCACCATGTGTGTTGATGTTTCCTTGACGCGGTGGGAGGGAAAAGGAGACTGTAGATGGCAGTGGAGAAAGAGGGAGAGAGTGGGAATCTAAAGGGAGACAAGTGTTGTCTGGCCAGCTATGAGGACACAACCAACACTGACTGACGGCTACGCACCTTCATAACACGCGCCGATGAGTAGCCCAAATGCGCACTCCTCGGCTATCGTTTGTTTTAAAGTATTTCTGTCTGTATGGTTGGGGTATGTATGTTTGTGCCACTGTGGCGGAAAAGCAACCAAAAGAAAAAGGAACAATGTCGGGGGCTTTTAAATCGCAAACTGAAGGGAAGAAAAAAACAGCAACAATAGCAGCGAGAGACACCACCATGCTGATTACCGAGATGCAGTCGCGCTAGTGCCCCTCCAGTGAGCGGTAGTAGTCATCCCACTGCTCCTCCGTGGTGTGCGCGGCGTCAAAGAAGGCAAACAGCGCCTCCTGGCGGATCTCCTCTTCCAATGCGAGAAGCCAATCCATCACTTGGGGATCGGCAAGGTTGCAGCCAAACTCCTGCGCAATGGCGGACCAGTCGTCAACGCCGAGGTGCTGGGCCACCTCATCCTCCTCGTTGTGACAGCTCATGGGAAAATTGGCGGCAGGTGCATGAAGGATCGGCGAGGACGAGAGGCCGTCAGCAGCCAGGCTGCACGGCACGTCGCCCTCGCTCTGGCGCACATCGCTTAGTCGCGCACGTCGGGTGGCATCACGAAGCCGGTTTTGCTTCTCCTGAATGCGCTGTTTGATTTCATGGCGGCTGCTGGGCTGCACGAACTTGGCGCCGTGCGGCTGCTGCTGCTGCTGTGATGCCCTCTCGCTGTGCATTGCGTGCTGCTAGTCCTCCTTGTCAATGTGCGAGTCGATGTGTTGTTGTTGTTCGTGTACGTCTTTCGCCAGGATGGAAAGGCAGCAAAAAAAAAAAAGAGTAAAAGCGGTGAGAGCAATCAAATGCAGACAGCAGCGAGGGAGAGAGAGAACGTTGGAGAGTGGGTGTGGGCAGATTCGACACGAATGTGGCAGTACCGACGGAGACGAAATTAGTCGCAACGCAGTGAACAAACGCAAGCAACTGCGTGACGCAAGAACCCTTCGCGACGCTAGCTCTGTCGTGCGCTTCTGTGGAGTAGAAGATGGACACATATCGAAGACACACTAGCCTTTACCTTATTGCTCTCGGTTTCTCTGAACGTACTTGGTACACGAAAAAAAAAAAGGAGGTGGTAACAAGGAGGAAAAAGAAAACATCATTCTTCACATCCACATGTGTAGAGAGAAAGAGAGAGAGAGCAAAACGTCGGTGGTGATTCCAGAGGTCACCACGGCGACAACAAGAAAAACAAACTTGGTGATTGTACATGGGGGGGGGGGGGAGACGCCACTCGTCGCGGTGCGACAGCCGTTGACGGCGCGTGACGGCGGGCTATTTAGACTGACTGGAACATCGACGAGGCATTCCCATACGGCTCGGGCAGCGGACGTTCCTGGTGATAGACAAACCCACCGAGGAGGTGATCACGAGGGGCATTGCCAGTGCGTGGGCCATGCACCGCCTCCTCTCCGCGGTACACGCACGAGCCAAACACACTGTCGACCGGCTTCGGCACATCCATGCGGCGCATCGCCCGACCCTCCTTCTGGGCATCGCGCAGGAGCTGTTGACGGTGTTCGGCGTACACGGCACCGGTCTCGGGACCGTATGGTGACTCGCGAATGCCGAGCGCACCGTGGGGGTGGGCGCGCACGCACTTGGTGCACAGTTTGCGCTGGTTGCTGTGGAGCGTGCTGGCGAAGCGCGCCGCGCGGGTGTCGCCGACCTCGGCCTCCAGAGCCATGCGGTCCCGCTGCGGGTTCGTGACCAGGACTTCCTCGTAGAGAGCAGCGGCCGCCGCCGACGACGTGGTCGCCTGCCGTGCCTGGGATGGCTGGGCGTCGCCGTTCTCGCGAACGGGCACTGTCGGGGTCGCACCGCGATCAGCGGCGGGCTTCCTATCCTCCTTCACGAGCACGATCGACGGCATGCGCAGAGAGTCCACGGTGACAAGACAGTCGCCAGGACCGCCGCGTGTCAAGTGCGTGAGCGCCTCTGTCGACTTGCGGCTTGCGCCAGGCTCATTTCCGTGCCAGCGCACGGTGCCCGAGTCAGGGCTGACGAAGCCGAGTTCGAACTGGGTCTGGTCGTTCCAGACGTCGTCCACGCTGCACTGATAGCTGCCCTTGTGGGCGTCGTACGGCGACGGTCCGTCGCGCGCGCACGTGTAGAAGGCGGGGAGGGTCTTGGCGGGAGGGAGCTCCCGGCCGTGGCGCGCGTGATCGTCCTCGGCGCGTGGGTAGCCGCTCACAATGCTCGACCGCGCCGCACGCTCACCAGCGGATGGCAAGAGGTGCCGGTCGATGAGTCGCATCGACTGCTCCACATTGAGGCGCGAAGACATACGGCTGCAAGTGTGTGTGTGTGTGTGTGTGTGTGTGTTTGAATGGGGGATGAAAAGGAGAAAAGGAGAACGTATCGCAACGAGAGAGACACAGCTGCGCTACTGTCACCCTGGTTCCACGAAGTAAAGGAGGGGAAGGTGAGAAGTTGGTGAAATGGTCCCTTGCAGACTGCGTGGTTTGATGGAGAGGGAATGAAGACGAGCACATTGCCGGTACCTCCGTCAGGCGTGCGCACATGGAGAGTGTGTATCTGATCCTACATTGTCAACACACAGTTTCACCTCCGCACCGGGTGGTGGAATCAAGTGCACACACACACACACACATACGCACACGTATGTAGGTGTGCACGGGTAGTTAGGTACTTGGTAATAGTTCATTTGTTTGTTTTGGGTCACGACAAATTGTAGCGGAGACGACGTGGCAAGACAAGAAAAAAAGAAAACAAAAAGAAAACAAAGGTTAATTCTGTTGGTTGCGCGTGTGGAAAATGTCACACGCCGCACGACAAGTTCCGGTGTCGAAGCGAGTTGCCGAGGTAACACGTTGACGAAGAAAAAAGGAAAAAAAAGGGGGAAAGAAATAAGAGAGATGCAGCGCGCGAAAGCGCACAGAGGGGGTGGGAAAAACGACGGTGCCAGTAAAGGAACACGCACCACAACAAGGTGACATATCCAGATATATTGCGCACGACGAAGGTGTGTGAAAAAAAAGGAAAGAGAAATGGGGAAGAACGTCACAGCACCAACTCGGGCAGTTGAAAAACAGACAAAAATTCTGATTTAGGGCAGTTCTGGACGCGCAAACTCAGTGCAGTGGGGACGCTGTGCGCTGCCTCGTCACTCCAAGGCATCCACAATGCCCTGCTCAGAGATGCTGTAGATGCACTCCACCTCGGGCAGCGATGGGCTGTCGAAGATCTTGCACACGCGCTGGTCACCGCGCCCTTTGCGCAGCGACAGCCGCGTTGTGGAGGCGTGTGCGAGCACGTGCCCGCCGACGGGCTTCTTGGGGTCCGCGACAAACATGGAGGCACCACCGGGGTCTGCGACGACCTGGTTGGTGATGTACACGGCGACGTTGAACTCCTCGGCAATCTTCATGAGGTGGCTGAGCATCTTCGCCAGCTTCTGCTGACGCTCGGCAAGCTCGCCCCGACCGGAGAAGTCGACGCGGAAGAGAGCGGTGATGCTGTCGACAATGAGGAGGCTGAACTGCTCCTCGGCCATCTTGGCGGCCACCATGGAAATGAGGTGAGCCTGGTGCTCGTGCGTGTACGCGCGGGCGACGAGAATATTGTCCAAGACACCGTTTGCGTCCAGGCCGAAGCGCTCTGCGATGGGTCGGATGCGCTCTGGACGGAACGTGCCCTCCGTGTCGACGAAGATCGCCTTGCCGTTGCCGCCGCCCATGTTCAGCGGGAGCTGGCACGTCACGCAGAGGGTGTGGGCGATTTGGGTCTTGCCCGTGCGGAACTCCCCAAAGGCCTCGGTGATGGAGCGGCTCTCGATGCCCCCGCCGAGGAGCGTGTCCAGCGCGGTGCTGCCGGTCGAGATGTGCACCACGTGCGCGCGCTGTTGAAGGCACGCGTTGCCGGTGATGAAGCCGCTGTCGGCCAGCTTGCGTGCGGCCTCGATGATCTTCTCCACCTTGGCCTCCGACAAGCCCTTGATCACGGCGAGGTCCTTCTTGCACTGCATTTGGATCCCAGGCACGGTGAAGATGCCGGCCTGCTTCAACTTGGTGATGTCGGCCGCGGCGATGCCCTGCTCCGCGAGCCGGTCAATCTCCAGCAGCGACTGGGGCTGGGCGGCGCCGGCCTCCTCCGTCATCTGCGGTGTGGACACCACCTCCGCCCCAGCAGCCTCCGTGGCGACATCGCTGCCGTAAAGCTCGGCAACCGTCTTGCGAGCGCTCTGCTGCTGCATGTGTCTGTTTGTGTGTTTGTGTCAGTGTCAGTGTGAGAGTAGTAAAAAGCGAAATGTATGAGGGGGAATCTGTGGAGCAAGCCTGTGTAGAAAAGGTGGGCTTGTGGAAAAAAGGAAAACAAAAGTGCGTGAAAGACGGAGTTCAGTTGACGAGGCTTGTCTTTGCTTTGTGTGTGTGGTGAGGAGAGAAAAAAAACCGACAAAGGAGATGGGAGGGGCGGCAAGAAAGAATCACAGGTGTACCGGAGGGGAGCAGGGATTGTGCCAGTTGCACTCGTCCGTTCGTGAGAGAGTGCAATCAAGGTGATCACAGAAACAGTGAAAGCAAGGTGCCAACGAACGGTTCTTCCTCATTTGCGGAGATCGGTGACACTTGCAAAAGGACAAGGGCATGCGCGGTGAGCAGTGTCTTGGTGTCGCAGCTGTCCAAGTAGGTACCTGAGAGCCCACCACACACACACACACACACACACACACACACTGACGCAAATGCACCAAGTCGATCCGCAGTTGTATTTGCCCGTGAATGTCGTATTACTTTTTCTTTTCGTTTTAGTCGTGGTATCATCCTGTGGAATAGGCGTTAGAGGAGATAACAACAAGAAGTGTGACCAATAAAAAAAAAGGGTGGGGTGCGCAGGCGTCAAAACAGACAAAAAGAAGAATAAAGAAACACTGGGAGCGCAAGGTGGAGAACACACTAGCGGGAGTGCAAACTCCAAGCGAAACAAAAAAAAACAAGAGAGGTGGTTGGTTGTGGCAACAATAGAGTGATTGCTGTTGATAGTCTTTTTTTTTTTCTTCGAGCCCATGGTACCCGTGTGCCGTCAAAGATGCTCGACGGCACGAGCACGCAGCAAGTAAACGTCAACGACAACAAACAAAAAAAAAGAAAGGATTGCGTGCATAGCATACCTGTGCAACGAATGCATGTCAGCCTGTCAGTGCAGTGGCGGGAAGGTGCGTAGAGACACTCCGACTCCATGTCCTGCCAAACAGACACAATTACCTGTCAACGCTAGTTGCATCTTACAAACCCTTCTCCGCAACCAGAAAGAGCAAATCGCAAAACTTCTGGAAGCCGTTGTTCACGACGGCGGGCACAAATGGCTTGGACAGCAAGTTGGTGATGTTCATGCGCATGCCAGTGTAGGCGAGTTGGACGTAGCCGTCCTTGCGGAAGCGGTTCTTGCCGAACTGAAGGTACACCAGGGTGAAGTACGTGCCGCCGCTGAACATGACAGTGAAAACGAGGAAGGCCTCGATAGTGGCGGCGAGGACGACAATCTGCATCTTACGATCCACACCCATCTGCACGTACGGGGCCACCATGTTGTAGACAGGGCCCAGCATGCCGGGGAGCTGGTCCTTCTTGTTGATGAGGTCGAGCACATTGTACAGTGCCAGGAACATCGGGATGAAGATGATCGGGCGGACGCCAATGAGCAGTGCGAACCCGCACAGCGCCATCACGAGAGTGGAGAAGTGGTTTCCAAACTCGGCCATGCACTCCTTGCTGAGCGTCAGCACGCCCTGCTTGTACGCCGTAATGGCCTGCTGCAGGGTGGTGCCGATCAACACGACGTTCCAGACGTTCCACGCGAGCGCGGGACTGAAGAACGAGGCAATCACACAGCCCGCGCACGCCAAGGCCATGCACAGGCTCATCATCACGCCGAGTGGGCCCAGATCGACGGAAACAAACTCGCCGCCTTGCAGGTTCAGCTGAGGGCCGTTGCCAGCCGCAGACGCCGCGTTGCGGTAAAAGTACGGGTGTGGCGCAGCACCACCAGCCCCAGCACCGCTCAGCAGCTGCGACAGTTGAGCGACGTTCGACTTGTACTCCGCATTGCTGGCGTCCATCTTGGACGCCTTCTCGTACTCCTTCTTGGCGTCGGCGAGCTTCTTCTGGCACCAGAGGGACGCCCCCATGCGCGCGTGCGACTTGGCGTTGTCCTGCACATCAATCGATTTTTGCGCAAACGAGATGGCCGCATCGTAGTTCTTGAGCTCGTGCTGCGCAGCGGCCATGTTGTTGTAGTACACGTAGTTGCCAGGGTTCGCCTCAATGGCCTTTTCGTACAGGACACACGCGTCCTCGAAGCGCTTCGCAGCGTAGGCCTCGTTGCCGCTCTTCTTGAATCCTTCCGCAAACTCCGCCATGACAACAGTATCTCGAGTCTCGGTGAATCTGAGATGAAAAGCGCAGGAAAGAGAGAGAGAGAGAGAGAGAAGGGGGAGAGGGAACGCGAAAGTAGAAGCTGAAAAAAGAAAAAGGAAAGGAACCAACAACACAAAAGTCGACGAAATGAAGTGGCGTGCGTGTGTGTGTGGTCACAGTAATGTAAACTGCAAAGAGAAAAACCAAAAAGAGGTTATCGGGATACGACACGGAGAGTGGGGGTGGAGTGGAGTGGAGTAGAGGAAGAGCGCAGGTGAAGTGTAAGTGGAAAAGCTGTTGGCAAGTATCGATCACTTCAGAATCAAGAGTAGAAAGAAACAAAAGACGTAGTCCGTTTGTCAAAACATGTAGAAACAAGTTGACATGACGGCGGAATGAAATGCATTGCAGTTGCTTGAGTAGCCTCGGCTCTATGTTGCACGTCCGGCATGCTGTATCTCTGTATCTGTCTGCTTGTCTTGATGGGTATCTAATGACGCGTAAACTCGGTCACTCCAAAGGAAAAGGAGAGAGGCGAAACAAAAAAAAATGGCGGGGTGAAAAAGGAAAAAGAAAAGATGTAATTGAATTCGAATAAAATACATCGTGGTTGCGCTCCTGGTTCACCTCTAGTGTGAGGTATGCTTCGGCAAGCAGTGAGAACAACTGAGAGGGGGGGGGGGGGGGAGGGGGGCCTTGCAACAAGCCCGAGCGGCAAAAACAAACAAACAAACACACAGCACGTCGGCTCGCTCAGTGATAGGAGTGCGATGTGGTCCGTGAGGCGGCGGCCCCACCGCCAGCCGTTCGAATGGCAGGCAGCTGTGTCCTGGACGGCTCGGCCGACGCGGTGCCAGTCTCGGCAACGACAGGTCGACGCCCAAACACCTTGTTGTAGCTCTCCTCTCGGTTGATGAGCTCCAGCTTGTACATCTTCATGTCCTCGAAGGCCTTGGCCAGTGCCTTCTCCTTGGCCTTGTTGTCCTTCAGCAGTTGGTTGATGAGCTCGACGTCCTCGGGACGCGATTCGCGGTACGTGTACTTGTGCTTGAGCTCCTCCAATTCGGCGCGCAGCTGGTCCAGGGCGCCCTGCAGTGTCTGCGCCTCCCGGCTGTTCTGCGCCCTCATGTCGTCGATGATGCCCTTGTGCTCCTGTGCGGCGCGCTGAAGTTGTGCATTGTGCAGCTTGTCCGCGTCTCGCAACTGCGTCTCATGCCGCTGCTCCAGGGCGGCGCGCTGCTGCTCGGACTCGCTGCGGTAGGCCGCGTGCGCTTGCTTCTCGCGCTGCGTCTCTGCGTGCGCCTCGCTGGAGTCGTGCTGGAGAGCCGCGTACTTGCGCTCCCACTCCGCGACCGCCGCCTGCGAGGCGAGCAGCTGCGTCTGCAACGCGCGCAGTGCCGCGTCCGAGGCGGCGCGGTCCGCCTCCTGCTGCTGCTCGTGGGCGGCGGTGACGCTCGCGAGCAGCTCCTTCTTGTCGCGCGTCAGCTGCTCGCCGTACTCCTGCATGGCCTGCTTGTGGCGCTCCTCCTTGAGGCGCATGTGCTCGTCCGAGTCGCGCGTGAGGTCGGCCAGTGCGGCCGCGTGCGCCTCTGCGGCCTGCTGGAACTTTTGACGCTGCTTCTCGAGCGCCGCCTCGTGCTGCGCCGCGGTGCTCGCCACGGCCTCTTCGTGGTTCCTCGTCAAGGTCTCGCGCACGCGGACGAGCTCCGCGGCGGACTCGGCGTCCTTTTGCCGCTGTGCCGCCTCGAGGCTCGCGAGCGTGTCGCGGAGCTGGGCCAGCTGACGCGTGCTCTCCTCCGTCTTGGAGTTCGAGGTGTTCTCGGCCTGGCGGATCAGCGCTTCCAGCGCGTCGATGCGACCGCGCAAGGCGCTCTCCGTGTCCTCGGCCTGCGCGGCGGCGGCCGTCATGGCAGTGCGGTGCGTCAGCTCCAGCGCCTCGAGGGCCTCCTTGCTGCTGCGGACTGTCGAGGCCACGTCGCGCGCGCACGCATCGCGCATCTGCTTCATCGCCAAGACGTGCTCGCTCTTCATGTTCTCCACCAGCGCCTGCTGGGACCTTTCGGCGGCGCCAAGACGCGCCTCGAACGCCGCGCGCACCGCCTCGAGCTCGGCGGCGTGCGCTGCCGTCAAGCCGTCCCGCGTCGAGGCGAGCTCCTGCCTGAGCGCGGTGAGCTCCGCCTCCCGCGATTCGGCACTCTTGGATTGCCGGCTCGCGAGCTCCGCCAGCGAGGCCTGCAGCTCGTCAATGGTGCGCACGTGCGCGGCGCAGGCGGCCTCGAGCTCCGCGCGCTGTCGCCGTGCCGCGTCCAGCTCCGCCGAGACCCCGGTGAGGCGGGTCAACTCGGTGGCCGCGGACGCCCGCTGGGCCTCCGAGGTGGCCAGTGCCGACTCCACGTCCTGCAGACGCGTTTGCAGCTGGTTGGCGTTCTCGTTCAGCGCGGCGAGCGCGGCAGCGTGTGCCGTCTCCTGCGCGGTGCACACCGTGTCGTGGTCGGCCTTCAGCTGGCGCACCTGCTCGGCGTGCTGCGCCTCGCGCTCCGCCAACCCGCGCTCGAGCTCCCCGACACGCGCAGCACCAAACTGCTCCACCTCGGCGCCCGTGCGGCGTAGAGCCTCCGCGTGCTCCTGCTCGAGTCGTGCGCGCTCGGCCTCGTGTGCGGCGAGCTGCTCGCGCGCGGCCTTCTCCTGCTCGGCGAGGCGCTGTTCGAGCTCCTGTTGTTGCGCGAGCTGCGCTTGGCGGCTGGACTCGCCGTCCTCCTGTGCGTGCTCGAGGCGGGTCAGCGTGTCTCGCAGGGTGTCTCGCTCGGCGCCGAGTGCGTCGCTGCTGGCGCGGGCCGCGGCGAGCTCCTTCTCCAGCGCGTCGACCCGCACGGTGAGTGCGTCCCTGTCGGTGCCGAGACTGTCGCACTCGCACTGCAAGCGACTGGACAGCCCTTGGGCGTCTTTCAAGTCAGCTTGTGTGGTGGCGAGTGCCTCCGACACACTCTGAAGCTCGTGCTCGAGCCTGTCGAGCTGCTCACGGGCGGCGCTCTCGTCGCTGGACTTGGCTGCGAGGCTTCGCTGCTCTGCCGTGAGGCGTGCCTCCAGCTCGTCTCTTTGTCGGGTGAGGTGCGCGGAGGAGGAGGTCAGCTCGTCGACTTGCCCTTGCAGGCGGCGCGCGTCGCTCTCCAGCTTCTTGACCTGTGCCTCGGACTCGCGCAGGGCGAGTGTTGTGCTGGCCAGCTCCTTCGCGCTCACGCTCTGGGAGTTGGAGAGCTGCGCCTCGAGAGAGGCGACCTTTCCGGACCACTGCTCCACCAACGCCTTCTCGAGGGCGTCCTTCTCATCCAGCTGCTGCGCGAGCATCGCCTTGTACCGTTCATTGTACTCGCGCACAAGGTTCGCCGTCTCGTCGTCCTTGGCGCGCTGCGCCTTCTCAATCTCAGCGGCAATGTGCGACTTGCTCTCCTCACGCACAGCGGCAACCGAGGCGTCGTACGCGCTCTTGCATTTTTCCGTATCGGAAACTAACTTGGCCAGTTTGAGCTCAAACTCGCCCTGGGCGTCCTTGAGGAGCTGCGTATGTGTGCTCTGGACGTTGGTCAGGGATTTTGCTTGGGCGGTTTGCACTTCCTGCAGTTGGCGGCCTGCCTGTTCTAGTTGTTCAGTGTACTGCTGCCGCAGCCGATTCATCTCGGCCACGTGCTGCTGCGCGAGCCACTGCGTGCGCTCCTCGTTGTCCTCGTTTTTGCAGTTCAGTGTGTAGATCACCTTGGTGAGCTGTGCAACCTTTTTGCACATCTTGTACACCCAGTCCTCATCAGGCGTGGGCGGCATCTTGTCTCAGCAAAAATGAAAAAAATGTGGTTCTGTGCAAGCACCGACCGAAATTGAACTTCCTGGCTTGCAAAAAAAAAAAAAGAGTGAAAAGGGATTGGGAGAGGGATGAGTCACAGGCGAATGAAAGTGTGAATGATTGAGCTACTTAATTTGGACCAGGTGCAGTCAGTGGACAGATGACTGCGGTGCGTACTAGTCCCCGCGGCACCACTTTGCTGAGCCATGCGATCGTGCCTCAGGGAGCCAGTCGTGAACTTGCGGCGACAAAAGATGTCGCGATCCTGTGCGTACTGACATGTGGGTGCACCCAGCGTCCGTTCCAGTTTGTGGAAATCGGCACAGAAGAAAGCGCCAGAGACAGTCCTAGAGACGTACCGCCGTGGCGGCCAGAGTCTCCGATGACATTTCTTAACAGCACAGTGCGTGTGTTTCGCGTCTACACTGTAGCGTACCCGTTTGGTTTGCTTCTTGAGTTTGTTGTGTGTTATTTGTTGTTTGTTGTTGTTGTTGTTTAAATATTGTGATTGGTTGAGTACGAGAACGACCCCATTGACGTTATTATCAACAAAAAAATTTAGGGCGAGAGGGCAGACACGCAAACAGATACACGCACACACACACAGTCACATACACAGTCACATAGCAATTCCACGTTTTTTCTTTTCGTTGTTGTTTTGTTGTTGTTTTTTGGGAGGGCCATTTTGACGATCCGTGTTTGCTCACCTGTTTCGACCAGGTGAGTTCATACGAAATCGTAATGCTGACACACTCTCCTCATCATCACGGCTGCCATCGCCTTCATCTCCAGAAAAAAAAAAGCGAAACAAAAATACAAAAAAAGGAGGGAACAACACAGCCTGGTAGCTCGCCATCACAACAACGGAAGCGGAGAGGTAGTAAGAACGAAAGAGGGGGGAAAAAAAAAGAGATGTGAATACGCCTAGCGCCGGCTGATGTCCGTGTAATTTTCTGTTTTGTTTGTTTTACGTTCTGCTGCCAACGATAACCCGGTGCCCTGCTTAGGCTGTAAAGACGAGGCCTTGCTTGAGCGTGCCGCTGTGGATGTCGCACTGGCAGTTGAACGCCACACGGAGCTGGTTCATGCCGGCCATGTTGCCGCCGAACGGGAGCTCGAGGTTCACCTTGACGTTGGTCATGTCAAGCAGAGACGCCGCGAGCTGCGCACCGCCAATGAAGTGGCGCTTGCAGCCCATATTAATGGCACTCGCGAGGCCGTTGCGGGTCTCGCGGTACTCGAGCTCAATCGCGGCCTCCATGTTCTGGGCCCAGTCCTGCGTCGTGGCGGCCACCTTCCACGTGCCCTTGGACGGCACCACCTCACCGGCAAACGTCGTGTCCTTCTTCGGCGTCGTGAGAGCGATGGCGTACGACAGATGCGAGGCGTGCGTGGTGGGGTCCACCTGGAGGTTTGTGCCAATCTGCACGCCGCGAATCACGCGCTGAACGTGGCTGAGGGCAAACGACTGGTCCTTGACGTACTGGGCCTGCGTGCAGCCGCCGAACCACCACGGGTACTGGAGAAGGCCGAAGACGGTGCCCTGCGACATGCCCTGCTGCTTCTGCGCCATGAACTGGGTCACCAAGACGGCACCCGTGCTGGAGGAGACGCGCTGGTACATGAGCTGGTAGCGGTTCAGGGTGTTCCACGACGCGGCGACCACGTCCGAGAAGCCGTTCATCTGCAGGTTCAGCTCCCAGTGCGACATCTGGGGGTTCACCAGCACCCACTTGGACGCCACCATCGTGTTCTGCGCGTTGCGGCTGATGTTGAGCGTGATGCCCTCCTGCACCTCATGGCCGTTGCCGGTGAGCAGGACGCCCTGCGCGCGACGGAACATGGCATCGTACGAGAGGTTGTTGCGTGCGTTGCGGTTGCCCTTGGTGTGCTCGCTCAGCTTCTTCTCGTAGTTCTGGCGACGGCGCTGGGCGCGCGTCTCGGCCGTCTCGAGCGGCTGCTCAGCGTCCACCACCATGCGCGGCGCCTGACCCTTGGGCTCCGTCGATGTCTCCGTCGTGCCGGATGACCCACGGAACCACTCCTTCAGCATCTTTGGAACTGAGAGAGAAAGAAAAGGGGAGGGCGATAAACCGAATTAATCAGTAACTTTCTAGTGAGACACAAAAAAAAAAGGGGGCCGAATAGGGAAGAAAAGCAACGCAGATAGAGGAGGGAAGTGAGGGAAATGATGGAGAGGAGTGCGATCCCCGTGTCCTACGTCAAGATGATGTCTTCATAGCAATACAGCGAAGTCTGGAGAGTGTTTCAGCTCTTTAGAGGCGAGTCCAGTCCACTCAAGCCGCGACCGTTTGTACGTCTGCGGAAGGAGAAGAAACAAAGTCATAGCAAGTGGTGAAAACACGCCGCTTTCCAGTTCGTGACTGTGCACGCAAGCCCGCCTATTTCGTGAATGGGACCCTCCGCAATCCGGCGATGTCGTGAAGACATTGCGTTCAGAAAGCCGGATCGGCAGGTGGGAGGCGGGGTGGGAGCGTCATTATTTACCTCCGATTCGTTTGTGACCTTGCATGGATGCATAGTTGTTGTTGTTGTTGTTGTTGTTGTTGTTGTTGTTGTTTGTTGTCTTGTTTTGGTGGGCTCTTCTGTTTAGACTGAAATAGACTCTCCTACACGACAGCAAACAAAAAGAAGAGAGAATAATAAACAAACGAAAACACATCGGCGCGCAAGCACGCACGCACACATGTACGCACACGCACGGGCACACGCAAGCAAGCAAACACACACGTGTGGTCACACAATGGCACGGGATGCCTATTGCAGAACAAAAAAAAAAGATGTCGGATCAGTGCAATGGTGTGTGCATGTGTCTGGATGTGTTTGCTTGTATGCATGTGTTGGCGTATGAGATTGTTCGACGAGGAGAACGTACGGCTTACATTAGTCCGCTTCGGCGACCGCGGTCAGCCACTCCTCGACCTCGCTGTCAGGGATCTTCTCAAACGTGCGTGTCGTGCTGGTCACGCGGCCCATCTCCACATCGCTCGCCTTGAGCGGCTCGCCAATGGCGTTCTCCAGCGCAGAAAGAATGATCATCGCCGCCTCCTTGACGGACAAGGTCTCGAACGCCGCCTCCTTCTGGCGCTTCTCTAGGTACGCGCTCGCCTCGATCTGCTTCTTGCCGACGGCGTAGGCGTGGTAGCCAGCGACCCACCCGGCCGGATCGACCGCGTAGATGCGAGGCACGACCGCGCCGTCCTCGTCACGCTGCTCCATGCCAATGAAGGTGGCCACGACACCCATGGGGCGGAGGCCGGCCTGCTGCGTGCGCACCTGGGCCTTGTCACCGAGACGCTTCGCCAGCAGGCTGACGGGGATGGGGAGGCCAAAGTTGAACTTGTGCGTGCGGGACTCCTCGCGCGCGCGCTGCACGAGGTTGCGGCCATCCGGCGCGCGGCCCGTGACGCAGCAGCCAATGTCCTCGCTCACCTTGTACAGCGACGTGACAGAGTCGGGGCGCATCAGGCGGTCCGGCACCTGGTGCTGCGTCACGACGAGCGCGGCATCCTTGCAGCGAATAGCGACAGTCAAAAGGCCCGGGTACGATACGGCCTTGAACGCGTACTCAACCTGATACAGCGTGCCCTCCGGGCTGAACACAGACGTGTACTTGTCAAATCCCGCCTTGCTAGCCATGATGATAATGCGAGTACGTTTGCGTGCGTGTCTGTGCCTGAGAGTGTCTCACGGTAAGAACTGCTAAAAGAGGGAGATTGGCCACGACACACTTTTTTTTTTTCGTTCGAGGTGTGCTTGCGAGTGGTCTGGGAGAGACGGATACTGTGCGTTGGTTTTCCCGTTGATGAAATACTAGGTTGAATAAGCGAGCCAGGGTGGGAAGAAAAGGAAGAGAGGAAGGGAAAAGTGAGAAATGTATATGGTGGGCAGAAGAAAAGAAGAGAAGCATGGCATCACCCGTATCCCTGTTGTTGTTGTTGTGGCGAACAAACTCCGCACACGGTGCGTGTGCACGTTGACACGCCCGCTAGACAGGTCAAAAAATAGATGTCCGGGTCAGTAGAAAGGCAGAGGTTCGCTCAGTGAAGTACGCGGTGTGCATGTTCACAGTCCGCGCTGAGCTGGGATTCGGCAGTACAACCATGTGTGGCGGCACATGCCGCTCGCTCACCGGTTTACTTCGTTATACCACTTTTTTTTTTTTTTTTGTTAGTCTGTTGGAGAAGAAGCAAAACGAAGAAGAAACGCAAAAGACATTCGTGACAGACTCCCAACGAAGAGCGGTGTAAACACAACCAGATGTCAAAAAAAAAAAACAGAATGTAGCAACGCGCTGTACTCGTCAAACGTACTCGCGGATACACAACAGCACCTCAGCCTAGCGCATGAGGGTCTAAAAACAAAGAAGAAAAGAATGGTTCAAGAAAAAGCTAAAAGAAACAATGGCGTCACCATTGCCGGCCAGCGTGCAGTGTATTATTAGGATCAGAAGAGAAAAAAGGGGCTCCGGTTGTACGCGTCGATATACATTGGTCATGACAGGCGTACAGAGCTTTCTGCGAAGTGAAAGATTTTCCGTGCGTGTGTGTGTGTGCGTGTGTGCCTTTTAACTCCTCCTTCACCGCGTGTTTCCCTCTCATCGCTGTCTCGGGACGCGAATCCTGACAACTGTGTGAAAAGAGGGCAACCGTGAATCCACGGAAAGCCGGGGAAAAAAATGAGTAGGAGAACAAGAGCGACACTGATTTGATCAGCCACTTGGTAGTCTGCCTCCTGCTTCCTTCTCTCTATTGTTGTTGTTTGCCCCCGAACATGTGCACGTATGTGTGAGCGCCTTTCAGTTCGGGAAAAGGAAAGGGGCGCGAGAGGAGGAGGGCGGCATATCGCGATGCGGCAGCACACAGTGTTTTTTTTTTTGTGTGTGTGTGGGAGTGAAGATTTTCTGACGGCCCTTGTCCCGTGCACTCTCGCGAAAATAAAAAGGAGAGTGCATGTAGAATGGTGAGGGAGTCGGTGGAGGAAGAAAAAAATTGGAAGCGAAGAGAAAAATAAAGAAAAAAGGAATCAAATAACACCAAGCAGAAACGAACCTATTCGTTCCGCCCTCTGCCGAGTGCTTGTGAGCTAAGTGTGATTTGCTCATTGGGCTGCTCGCTCCGCACAGGCACAGGTTTGGTGTGTGTTTGCGCGTTGGAGAATAGTGTGGTCGGGTCGTACGTCGACAGTACATCGCGTGGCCAAAAGGCGGGGTTGTTCGGGTTGAAGAAGGTGCCGCCGTGCTGCGCGCGCGCGTCTAGAGCCTCGTCGGCCCAGCGACACACCTTGTCCGTTTTGCTCTTCGACGCCGTGTTCGCGTTGGTGACGGTGAAGCCACGGTAGTCTTCATAGTTTTGGATGGTGGCCGCGTTATCGCCCTCATCCATGGCGAACCCGGGGATCCACTTGGATACCAGAAGCCCGGTGTCAGGCTCTACGAGCTCCTCCGTCGCCGAGGACTGAACATCCGATTTGGCGCGCTTAAAGCTGAGTGACACATGCGAGCGAGTGTCCGAAACGCTAGAAGCACCACAGCCCATATTGGGGGATATTGAAGTGACGACAAATAATTTATAAAAAGAAAAGAGCACTAGAGGAGAAAATAAAAAACTCTCAAAAGGAAGAGGATACCCAGACGCCAATGTGAACGTTCGTGACACACCGCACCTCGGCAACGATGGTATGTGTATGTTGTTGTTCCGGCCTGCGTTGATTCGTTGACGAAGCAGGTTTTCTGGACTTGCGCGTGCATGTGTGCGTGTTTGTGTGTGCAATGTATTTGAGTGCGATGAGGAGGTGAAATGTGGCGAAGGTGACGTTTGATGGGGAGAGGGGGGGGGTCGCAGTATGCGCACCCAGGGATGCGGAAGCAGGCGCGTGTGCGCAGTTCAGTGGTGCGCAGTACACGCCGTTCACTGACGACTGGGAGCGAGAGGCACAGAGAGTCCATCGCGACGAGGAAGCGAAAACCGCATGATCCCCTGACGATGCGACGTCCTGCTGTTATTTTTGTTTGCGCAAGATTGTATAGGTAAAGCGCGCAAGCACGACGTTGGTATTCGTGTGTCCGTATGTGTGTCTTTCGGATTCGGCAGAGGACGCTCAAGAAGTTGCCGTCGGGCACCAAACAAAGAAAAAAAAAAGCAAACCAAAAGTCAATAAATGTGTTGAAGGAGCAAAACTGTGAAGATGCATCAAGACCACTGAGGCCAGATCTTGCGTCAGTGGTAGTTGTTGCGGTAGAAGCGGGAAAAAACACGGTCACCGTGCGCTTGCATGGACTGTTCCAGCGTGCGGCGCAGGGGCCCCGTGCGGGTCTCCATGGCGGTCTTCACGGTCGACGAATCGTTGCTGCCGAGGTGCATAGCGCCGCCGGGGGAGTTGGACCCGCCGGAGCCGGCCGCGACCGTCTGGAGGTTTGCGTTGTCGCTCGTGACCCACTTGCCCGGCGCGGTGAAGTCCTCGTAGTGCTTCTCGTACTTGTGCTGCGCAATCTTGAGCTTCTCCATCTCGACAATGTTGCGGAAGCCGTCGAGACCGTACTGCGGGGCAAAGAGCGCGGCATACCGCATCTCAAACGTGGACGCACTCGGCTGCAGGAGCGACTCCTTGAAGCGAATAAACTCCTCCACGCTGTACTCGGGACGGAACCAGTACGGCTGCCGGAGAAGGTGCACCTCCTGATTGTAGTGCAGCATCTCTTGCAGGACGTGCTCGCTGACCGAGTCCGCGATGCGCTCGACGTGAAAGCGAAAGCGGTTGTGGATGCCTGTGCGCAGGTCCATGCAACACGCCGCCGCGGCGACGCCAATGTTCGGCGCATCCTCCTTGACGGGCGACAGCACGTGGAAGCCCTGCACGCCGTAGTCGCCGTGGGGCAGCAGCAGAATATCCTTCACGGTAATGTCGTACCCGTCAAGGATCTCCTTGCACCGCGTGCCGTCGTCAATCGACCAGTGGTTCACGAACTTATCCACGAGCAGGTGGCGCGGCACGTCGAGGGGGAGCTCCGCGGCGGACAGCGTGAGCTCGTGGATCGCGTCCAGCACGTCGTCATCTGTCACCGCCGCGAAGGTCGGCAAGTTGTACGACACCAGGCAAAATGCCTCGGGGGCGTAATTCTCGAGGCACACAACGCCGAAGCTGCCAAAGCCAATCTCAATATCCTTCCACTGCTCCAGCAGATCGGTGGCCCTGTTGATGTCCCCGCGCGCCTGGCGCAGTGCCTCCACCGCCTCGTCGCTGGACACACCGTAGCGACCACAGAGCAGCTTGATGGTGCGGCTGTTGACGCACAGCAGTGGGTGCGTGCCCGCCGGCATGAGCTCGCCGAGGCGGCCCGGCAGCACCTGGCGTGTGATGGGCCGATAAAAGGTGGTGCGGTTGCGCATGATGCCAAACGAGTCGCCCGGCACGTTGACCTCGTTCTCGTCGTCGCCAGGACCGGCGTCGCTCGTGCGGAACTCCTTGAGCAGCTCGCGCGGCGGCAGCTCCTGGTCCAGGTGCTGCATCTCCGCCTCGGTCACGTCCTGTCGAGTGGCCGCGTAGTGCGTGCGCCGGGCCACGAGAAAAGGCCTGGCGACGGCGAGTGCGAGTGGCGAGGCAAAGCGCTTCATCGAGTGTACTGGCTACGCGTGTCGGAAGTCTCGCAAGTATGATGGGATGTGGTGTGTGTGTGTGTGTGTGTGAAGGATGCCAACCACCAAAAATGTGTCTCTCACTGCCTGACGATTCGCACTCACCCTGAGGAGAGCCAAAACAAAGAGAAGAAGCAAGAAACAAGAGGGGCGGAGAGAAGACAGTTGTGTGTGGAGATGTCACATTGGACTGATCATTGACCCGGAGTATCCCTTCACGGCCAAAACTCTCTGTTGCAGCCCTCTGTGGCTCACTGCACATGGGTGTGTGTTGTGCGCAGCGCACATTTGCGTGCGTAGCGACAAGCAAGAGCCTGGCCAAGACATGAAAAACGTCGGCGGCCACCCCTCCACAGCGGTGCGACCGTTTTTTCCACAGCAAGCGCGGACGGGTGCGCATGACTCCCCATGAAGGGGAAAAAGGGAGGGGCGATGTGGGTGCTGCTGAGGCTCTCTTGGAGCTCTTGTGCTCGTCAGTTGTTGTTGTTTTAGTTGTTGTTTTCGTGACTTCTTCTCTTTGCGCGGATGTTTGTTTTCCTTCTCTCGCACAAGGCGGAATGCGGAAACACAACGGGAGAGAGAGAGAGAAAGAAGGGGTACATGCTAGAGAGTAAACGTACAGAGCGGTAGTGGTGGCCTACTTGAAGCCCTTGTAGAGAACCTTGATGCTCGCCTCATCGATTGTCACCTCGCTGTCGGACTCGTTGCGAGACAGGTCAAAGCAGACGACCGCGCAGTTCTGCATCTTCTGCTTCTTGGCCACGTGCTTCGAGGACTCGGGCAGGAAGCGGCGGAAGAAGTTGCGGAAGTAGCCGCTGTGCCCCACTACGATGATCTCCGTCAGATCCGCGTTGGTCTTGCCCGCGGTGGCCGGCCGCAGTGCTTCGCCGTCGTCGCCGCCGCCGTAGATGTGCTCAATGAACTTGTCCATGCGCTGGTACACGTCGACGCCAATGACCTTGTTGCCGTCATTCAGGCACGGGTCAAACGCGGCGATCAGCTGCTGCGGCTCCTTGATGTTGCCAATGACCATCGGGGCCAGCTTGTGGGGCTCCGTCGAGAAGCTCTGCGCGTCAATGTTGCGCGAGCCCTCCTGCAGCGAGGAGTCCACGACCATCCGCTCCGCCGTCGTTGTCAGGCGTGGCGCGTAGCCGACTAGTGCCGTCTCCATTGCGCGACGAAGGTTGCTCGTCACGACGACGGAGGTGTCGGGGTCAAAAGACATCTTCATCTTCGACGCGCGCACAAACACCGCGAGGTCGTTCGCGTCCTTCTTGCCCTTGGAGCTGAGTGGGGAGTCGATAATGGCAGACTCAAAGGGCTGCGTGAAAAAGGCGATGAACTCGCGAATGCTCGCCGTGATGGCACGCTTGGGCCAGCCGAAGTTGAACGAGTTGAACAGAGAGTTCCACACAGACTGACCGTGGCGCACAAAAACAATGCGGACGGTGCGCTTACCGCCCGGGTAGTTGCCAACCTTCTTCATTCGAATGAAGTTGGAGCCGCGGTACGTCTTGGGCAGGTCGTTCGACCGAAAGAGGAACATCGTGCCATAGAGGTAATACCGGGCCTTGTACAGCGCGATCTGCCCCGCCGGCGTCACCAGGAGAGCAACGGCAAACAAGAGAGCAGTAACCATGCACAAGAACATGCCAACGAAGGGATCTGTGTGGGTGTCCTTGTCTTGTGCGACTGTTTCACAATATGTTCGTGTGGGTGGGTAGGTGGGTATCTGTGGGGAGAGGCTTCACGAGAAAGAAAAAAGGGGGTCACGATCGTGTCATGTGAACAGAAACGTGAGGGACAGAGGAAGCGGTGAAGAGAAGATCTAGCATCAGGCAATCATTATACCCAGCCCAGTGGTGCGCAGACGAGGAGGGGGGGGGGGGCGATAACATCATTTCGAAGCATCGCAATCAACATGTTAACCTATTTTTTTTTCTTCCTCTTGCCGTTCACGGTGTGGACGTTTTCGAAGGTAAAGATTACGTGGAATAGCAGGCGCGCTGCAAAGGTCAGTGGGGGGGATAACTGAAGAACAGTGTGAAGGGGGGAGCGAAAAAAAAAAAGTAAAAAATGGAGCAAACAGCGCCGTGAAGTGTGATGGCTTGTGCGGTGCTCGCCACGTCAAGGACAGTGCATGGGGACCGCTCAGACGGACAGGAGAATCTCGTCATCGCGGATACCGAAGCGGAGGTTGAGTGCATGCCGGTCTGGGTCTAGCCGCCGGTCCAGCAGCCGGCACACTTCCCGGGCAGCCAGCGTGACCGAGTACTGGCATGTCGCCAGCTCGCGGAGCTCCAGGTTGGGCGTCTCAAACTCCTCGGCGCACACAAGCTCCAAAGTGGTGCTTCGTGGCTGGCGAATGGCGTTGCACATCGTGCCATTCTCGTAGCGCGCGTGCACGACCAGGCCGGAGGAGGTGAGCTCGCACAGATAGCCATTCGCGACCTGTCGCCACGACTCTCTCGCGTGTGCCGGGCCAGTGGCGCGGACGAGGCTGAGTGCAGGTGTTGTTTGGCGAATGATGTCCGGGACGGTGGACAGCCCATTCGCGTACTGCACCTTCGACGTGCCCACGTCGTCCGCGAGGCTCCAGCGCGACTGGACGCCGAGGATGTTCTGCTCTGTGACCACGTTGTCGTCGATGCGAAGCTGGCGAATCCAGCGGCCAGGGCACACCTCGACACGCCAAAAGCCACCGTGGTTGACCGTCACGCAGCCCTTGGGCACGTAGTAGCGGTGTTCCGCGTCGGGGGGGATCACGGCATCGTGCCAAATGTCCAGCTCGAGCTCAGCGGACTGTGCCGCGGCGGGGCAGACTCTCGGTGAAACAGGGTGCACACGCGCGTGCACGCCGGGTGTGTCGAGGAGCAAGGCGACACAGCAACAGCTAAGAAGAAGACCGACAAAGAGACGGTACTGCATTCCTGCTTTATGTGAGCGTGCTCGCCAGTACACGCGTCTTGACGGACAGTACTACTCGGTGCGAAACCAAAAGATGCACTGGGGATAGAGAAAAAGGTGTGTGTAGGCGGCGCACGCAACTTCAACAAAGCAGGAAAAAGACGGAGGGAGGGAAAAGAAAGGCGTGTGAATAGGGTAGGAGAGGGGGTGGCGCTATAAGGTGTGGCGTGTTGAGAGAATGAGGGAGGCGCGCTCTTGTGTATCGGTGCTTGCCAAGACGACGAGGCAACAGAGGGACACCAACAACAAAAGAAAAAGCGACAGCAAGTGTGCGCAGGCGCGGTTTTCTGTTGTGAAGCAGAGCCGACAGTGGGTGTGCGCCGCATTGGAAAGCAAGCACGCGCCTGCCGGCACAGCCGGTGAGTCCAGCGACAGTCGCCAAATGCTGCACTGGAGACAAGAGAGGGGGAGGGGGTCTGACTAGAGCACGTGACATGCCAGTCAAGCTCGCGCACTGTTTCGGTTTATATCTTTCCTTTTTGTTGACGTTCCTTGACGGATGGTGAAAGGTTGAGGAATCCTCAAAGACAAGAATGGGGAAACAAAAAGAAAAAGGAGAGATGACAATGGGGCAACAGAGAACGGACAAAATAAGTCAGAGAGGAAAGAGAAACAAAACAAGGAAAAAAAACAACGACGAAATACAAAACAAAACGAAACAAACTATAAAAATAACGATGAAAGTGTCATCCACTTTTCGGTACGCACAACGGTAACTGTACTTGGGGAATTCTACAGGAAAGAAAACAAAAAAGAAACAAAGAGAAAAGAAAGAGGGGTCTATACGGCGCCACAAATGAAAGGGGTGTCTTGTGGCATCTTTTTTTTTTTTTTTCATTCAGATGTGCCACATTCTCTGTCGTGTGTTGGCGGCAACTGGTAGTTCTGTTTTTTCTTTCTCACTGTTTCCCTTGTTTGTTTGCTTTCTTGTGCACGGTTTGCGCAATCGCTTATTGTTTTTCTTTCTTTTACACACTCGTATTGGTGTATTCTGGTATTGCAATGCGTGACTGCACCGTGTGCGCGCATCTCTGCTTGCTTTTTGTTGTCGCTGTTGTTGTTGCTGTTGATTGGGGTCAGTTTGCTGCGCGCTGCGTGCTCGTGTGCCGTGATCACGCCTTGTTCTTCGCGTACTTCTTGTTCAGCGTCTCCATGAGCTTCGCGGTGGGAACGTACTGGCCGTATAGAGGGAGCAGCTCGCCGAGAATCAGGCAGTCCTCAGCCCAGTTCAGCGCGGCGAGCTGAAGGCCGGGCAGAGAGGTGGTGCACAGGTACGCGGCGACGATGCACAGGTCGCACTTCTTGTCCTCGTGCGCGTAGAGAATGTGAGTGACGTCGGCCTTGAGCGTGGCCTCCAGGTCGCTGCCGACGGAGACGACCTTGCCGCCGCACAGCTCGAGCGCCTTGTGGAGGCTCGCGTTGGACTGCAGAGCCGGCGACAGGGCGAAGTTGATGCCGCTAAAGAGCATGCGATCGATACGGTTGTTCGACTGCTGGGAGGCGAGGAGATCGATGCCGGCCTTCTGCTTGCGCGCCTCGATCTCATCATTGTCGCGGTCAGTGGCGGCGTGACGGGCGTTGCCGGTACCGCAGAGCACGGCGGCATTGAAGACTTCCACGTTGGTGTACTGCGGGGCGGGCACGTCGTAGAAGGGCGGCACATTGACACCCGGAGGCAGATCCACGTTCTTGAGGGAGATGCCCTTGGCCTTGGCGTCCTGGGCCTGGCGCTCCTGCGCCTCGGACTTCTTCGGCGGCTGCGAGGTTGGGATAGAGTACTCCTCGACGTTGATCTGGTAGTACGGGTGCTGGTGGTGGGGCAGCTCTGTGCCACGCACGGTCGGGTTCGCGACGGCAGGGACGCTGTTGAGGCGGTACAGCGACGGATGAATCTGGCGGGACTGCAGAAGAGAGTCGAGCAGCCACGTGATGGAGACGGCGGGAACATTGGTGTACTTCTCAACGCAAGCACGGCACTTCTCGCTACGCTCGTAGCCCGGACGGTAGATGAGGACATTGTCAACCCTGGGATCAAACGACTCCGTGCAGAGGGCACCGTGGCGCTCCGCCATTCGCCACTCTACAGCGTGGCTAGGGTGGAGCAGCGTCCGAGGAATGACACCGTTGAAGTGCATGACGTAGCCGGAGAAAATCTGCGGTACACCCTTGCGATCCATGGGACGGGCCTGAAGGTCAATCTGGCAGTAGGTCGAGTCAGCCGGCTGCTCGACACCACACACTTCGCACACCCATCCGCCGTTCAAGGCAACCGGGCCGACGCCTTCGCTGGACATGGCTGTGTTGTGCTGAGTGAGAAGGACTGAAGAGTCGCACAGGAGAAGGTGAACACAAGAGTGAGAAGGCTAAAAAAAAAGGGGGGAGCAATCCAAACGAAACGTGGCACTAAGAGTTTGGACTGAGGCAAGTGAGGATGTCTGGGAGAGACTTCGCTTGCTGTCTGTCTGTCTTGATGGCGATAAACACTGAAATCGTAGTGAAGATCTGGCCAGAGCGCGTGATGATCAGGGAAAGGTTGAACAACAAGAAGGAAAAAGAAAAAGACACAGTGCGAGCGCATGTTCGCGAATGAGGGGAAAATGATAGTGGGGGAGGGGGTGTGTCAGACGAAAGGGAAGGGGTGGTATGATCGGAAACGAAGAAAACGAAGGCAGAGGAACGCCGCACCAACAAGAGTCAATGGCCTGTGTGACTGGAAAGTGATCCCCAAAGAACAAGAACAGCACAGGGAGGTGTGGAAGTTCTTGGAGCCCAGTGTTCTCTGATTGTTTCTTGCGCCGTTGCCAAGCCAAGCTTTGACATGCTTCAGTGTTCTGTAGTTGCTATCGAGCTTCACACAAGTGCGAAGAAGATGGGGGAAAAAAACGCCCATGCAAGCACAAGCACGGGTGAGGTGGTGCTCATATCGACTGATTTACATGAAAAGGTGACCAAGACGAAAACACGAAACAACGGGAGAGGGAAAGAGCGGAATAACCTCCGTGCTGGGTCGCTTGTTGTTGTTGTTGTTTTATTGCGGTGCGACGGGCGGCAGCGCTCGACCTCGCTGGAGCGGCACGGGCTCCTCCTTGACGTGTTGCAGCACGTTGGCTGGCATGGGGCGCCAGCGGAGCAGCCGCTGCACGGCCTCGCTCTCCGCGGTCTGGAAGGCACCCGCCGCCCGGCGCCGCGCGGTCGCACTCTCCTCTGGACGGGCGACGGCACCGAGGTCGCGCAGCTTCTCGTGGGCCCGCGTGCGCTCCACCTCCTCGCGTCGCGCGCGCAGCTCGCCCACGTCGGTGATGTTGTCCACCAGCGACCGCTGCTGCCGGCGAAGGAGTTCGAGGTGTAGCTTGGAGACGCGCAGCTCCTCACGCTTGGACTCAATGTCGCGCAGCATCACCTCCATCGCCTGGTCGTGGGTGGAGAGAATAATCGTCTCCTGCGTCGGGTCCACGTTGAGCTCGTTGATGGCGCGCTCCTCGTCCGCTGTCAGCAGAAACCGCTCCACGGGGCGCTCCGCGCTTTGCTCGAGCTGGCGGAGCTCGGTGTGGTACGTCTCAAACCGGTAGGCCACGCGGATGTCGGAGAGGTGGGTGCGCAGCGGGTCGTTGCCGAGCGAAGAGGACATGTACCAGCGATCGCCAATGGCGCCGCGCTTGAATTGGCTGTCAAAACCCGACTGCAGGACCGAGTTCCTGGCGATCTCGCACAAGTCGTTCGGGCTCAGGCCCCACACACGTGCGGCGATGCTGTACTCCTCAATGAGCGGCTCCTGCGTTTGGTGGAACATCATCGGGTCGTCTGTGCTCAGCGAGACGTTCAGGCCGCGGCGGAAGAAGTCGGGAAACGGGTTGTTGAGGAAGCGCAGAAAGAGCGCGTTGTTGCTGAGCGGGGACACGTGCAAGCCAATCTGGGTCAGGTAGTACAGGTACTGCATCGGCGTGTCGTTGCGAAGGTTGATACCGTGGCAGATGCTGTTGGCGCACAGAAAGGCGCCGTAAAGGTGCTCGTCAGACCCGGACTCACCACAGTGCGGTCGGAGCGCGAACGACGTGAAACCACGCGACGCGCGGAACTCGTTCAGCGTTCGAATGTTCGCGTACAGGTAGTAGAGGTAGTAGTTGTAGGGTGGGTTCTCCACGGACGTCCACGCCCACGGCGAGACGGGCGTGAAGGGAAGGTCCAGCGTGGCCTCGTTGTCGACCGAGTCAAAGCCGCTCACGTGCTTCAAAAAGTTGTGCAACGTGGGGTGCTCGGCGGGGTGCAAGGAGGCCTCCCAGAGCGGCTGGAAGATGTTCTGCAGGTACTGCCCGAAACTGCCAATGACGTTCTGCGCGCGGAAGACTTTGTACACGCGCGGCACTTGAATAATCCACTTGTTGTGCTTGTTCGACATGCCGTGCGTGGTGAACCACGCCGCGAGCTTGTCCCACTCCTTGATGCTGATGCCGTAGACGGAGACACGGTTTTCCGCGTACGTGTAGCGATCGCGCGAGTACTGGGCGAAGATGTCGTGAATCAGCTCGGCAAAGTACCGGCCGTTAATGAAGTTGTCCGTCTTGAGCATGAGGGAGCGCAAGTCGCCGTTCTCCATTGGGTTGTAGCGGTTGTTGAAGTTGTCGAAGCGCTCGAACAGGGTGTGGTCGGCCTGCACGCTCAGCTGGTCCACTGTGAGTCGCGGCGTGATGCCCGCCTTGCCGAACAGCTGGCCGAGCGTGACAATGTCGTCGCCCTTCTTCATCGCAATGTCGTCCGGGTTCTCCTGCAGCTTCTTCAGCACAAAGGTCAGCATCTGGCGCGGGGTCATGCCGGCGGCCATGTGGATGTGCGTGTCCACCTTGGTGGCCTGGTAAATGTCGCGGTTCGATGAGCTGCGCTCCTCGGTCGTGCCGGCCTCGTTGGCGTGGTTGAGGGCGAGGTGCAGGCGGAACTTGTGGTCGAGGTTCTCCAGGCGCTTGTGCGCGAACTCCTTCACATCCGCGCTCGCGCAGATCTGCTGCAGCTCCTGCAGGTCCTTGTGGAAGTCGTCGAGCGTGGGCAGCGTGCGGGGCCATTCGTGGACTGCGCTGCGGGGGTACGCAATGAACACGGCGTCGCTGGCCGCATAGGTCCACTCGTCCTCGTTGAAGGTGTCCGTGCGGCGCTGGAAGTCGGCCTCCACGTCGCGGTGCTGCATCTCCTCCCAGGGCTTCGGCGGCTGCCACATGTAGCGCCGCCGCATGTCCAGGGTGCGCGCCACCTTGGCCGCGGCCGAGGATGACTTGCTCTCCTTCTGCGGGCCGCTGAGCACGGTGCGCGGGAAGCGGATGCGGGCGTCCAGCACAGTGTTGTACTCGACCTCCTGCACGTTGCTCAGAAAGTGCCACCGGTTCAGGCCGGCGCCGAGCTCGTGGACGCGATTGATGTAGAGATCGCGCATCATGCTACGCTCCTGCTGCCACGCCTCCTCGCGGAAGGCCAGGCGGATGTTCGTGACCTGGCTGAGGTCGAACTCGTTGCCCGACACGCCGTCGCGGTAGTTCTCGCCGAGCCACTCCTTCTGCACCTCGTGCGGGAAGGACGAAATGAGTACGCTCGTGCGGGCCAGCTCGGTGACGTCGAGGGCGCTCAGACGGAACATCTTCTGCGCGGTCGCGTACTCCTGGGCGAGGGCGTTGGGGTTGTGGTGGTACAGCAGCGGGGCCTCGGTCGCCACGGCCACGCGGAGGCAGCGGTGCAGAAAACTGGGGAGCGGGTGCTGGTGGTACGGGACGGTGCCGACGACGTGGTCGGACAGCGGCGACACCGTGAGCCCCACCTGATGCATGCCCGCGAAGTACTGCAGAACGGGGTAGTTGAGCAAGTTGGTGGCGCGCACCATGACGTCGGCGAGCAGGTAGCCGCCCGTCAGCTCGTCCATCGCCGTGCGCAAGGAGCCACCGGAGCGCAGCTGGAACGTGTTGAGTCCCTTGCGGCGGCGCAGGCTGTTCAGCACGGTGAGGTTCGCGTAGAGGTAGTAGAAGTAGTACAGCTGGTTCGGCGCTGGTCGGCACGGGACGCTGTCGGGAGCGCGCTCGGCCGTGTCAAAGTCACGCTCCGGTCCATCCGTTTGGCTCTCGAGCTGGAGGCCACCGAGCTGCTGCATCATCCACGCAACGGGTGCGTTCTCGGCGCTGTTCGGGGCAATCGTCGCCTTGAGGAGCGGCAGGAAAATGTGGTCGAGCTGGTCCTGTACGGTCTGCGTCTCCACGGGGTAGGCGGCGGGCGGCGCGTCCTGCAGGCGGATCCGCAGCACCCAGCGGACGCGCCTGTACGGACCGAGGGCGTTGCCCTGCAGCGACTTGGCCAGGTCCGCCACCTCGTGCGCGTTGGCGCCGTAGAGCGCCAGGCCGTACTCGGCGGCTTGCGGGGAGCGGATGGACCGCTCCGAGCGCTCAAAGACCCGTCGCAGCACCTTGGGACTCATGAAGCTGTGCGGGTTCATAAAGATGAAGCGCAGCTCCTCACTCAGCGGATTGGTCTCCGGGGCCGACTCGGTGAAGTACGGCTTGCTCACGCGCGGCTGCCAGCCGAGACCCTCGACGCTGAGGAGTGCCGGGTGCTCGACGTTGTGCTTGGCGAGCAGCTCCTGCAGGGTTGTCGTGCTGCCGTCGCGCAGACGCACCATGGCCGCTGGCGACCGCAGGCACGTGTCCACTACCACCTCCAGCAGCTCCTGTGCATCAGCGCACTTGTTGAGACTCACGCAGTTGTCGACCTTGGCCACCGTTGCGAAAACGCCGCCGGCTTTGCGCAGGTTGTGCTGCTCCTCAATCTCGCTGTTCAGCAAGAAGAACATGCGCGAGCGCTCCTGGATAATGCCGAGACGATGCTCACAGGCCTTGATGCACGTGGTGTTGCCCGCGGTGAGCTTCACCATCTGCACGTCGGACGCGTACTGCTGCCACGAGGGCAGATCGTAGAACGTCCGGGGCTGGTGTCCGGAGATTTCGTACGTGCCGTCGTTCTGGCCAATGGTCACGCGGCTGGGAAGCGGGTCAAACGCGGCGTCGGGCAAATCTTCAATCTCGCGCTTGTACCCGTTGCGCGCGTGCAAGGCAGCCTCGATGCGTTCGTGCACCACACGCATGTCGACACCGCCATCGTCGCCGTCAATCATGACCTTGAACATGCGCGACTCCTCCAACTGGTTGTCCAGCAGGTTCGTTGTGCCGGCGTTGTTGCTGCTCAGCATGGCACCCTGCGTGCCGCCCGTGCTGATGGTGATGCGCCGGGCCGATTGACGGCGATCGCGCTCCATGACTGAGTTGGCATTCGACGTGCTGCCGCCCAGATCACCGAACCTCTCCGAGTTGGCCAGCGGCATCGAGGTGCTCGCCAGGGAAGAGCGCTGTGGCGGAACAAAGCTAGACCGCGCCGGCCGCGGAAATTGAGCATTCATGATGCAATAAAAAAAAGAAAAAGAAAAGGGGAGGGGAGGGGTGGGGTGGGGTGAGTGAGTCTCTCTATCCTTCACAGCCTTACCATGGCACGTGTGTTTGTGTGTGTGTGTGTATTTTGGAGAAAAGGAGAAAAAGAGGAGGAGAGAGAGAGAGAGAGAGATAGGAAGATGTTGAACGTCAAACAATAAGTGAAAGAGCGAGAAAATAAGGATGGGGTGGAGCACGACTGGGTTCATGCGCACGAGGACTTACATGACCACTTGCATGCACTGTCCTTGGAGTATTTTGCCCACACGTCACAGGAAGAATAGCAAGTTTGGTTGTGGCTCATTGTTGCATGTGGGCAAGGAACCATTGAAAAGCGCGCTCTTCCAGGAGAACGAGAAAATATGCCGTCCGTCACGATACGCATTAATTCCTTTTGGCCTGACCACGGTGTGCTGTTGGTGGTGTTTTTTGTTTGTATATATTTTTCTTCTTTGGATATGTTGATCTTCTACGCGGTCGGCTGTTGGCGTACCTGTGATAGAGAGAGAAAACGGAGAGAACACAAAGACCGAGATTGCAATAACAGGGCGAGAGTAGAACAAGAAGAAAACACAAAAAAAAAAATGCAAGAGCCAGCAAGACAGGGTGACAACAGCAAGAGGGGTAGAGGGCAGTATACTTACGTTCGACAAATAACGAACCTCAAACGATAGGCGAAACGAGACGCGAAAGAAAAAAAAAAGGGAGAAAAACGTGCTTCTGTGACTGTCACTCTGTCTGCGTGTGCGTGCTTGTTTTTCGTTTTCACCTTCTGCTTGTGCAGAGGCACATCACGCACACACAAACAAACAGACAAACAGACAAACAGACAGCACGCACGCACGTGTGCGCTAAATCAGGTTTCATCTATCCGTTCCTCGCGGTTCGGCTTGTTCCCCCTGTGTGGAGGTGAGTGAGAAGCCGGCGAGAGACTTGAATCAAAGACAAAACACTCAGCTGTGCGCGGCGGTGAGGTGGATCAAAGCGAGCAAGAAGCAACAAAAACGGGGGGACGGGGGATGATCGTGTTTACACGATGGCGGCGCGATATATGTTGACGCCTCCCTTGATGAGCGTCGAGGACACGCGCCAGTAACGAATGAACATGACGAGCATGAAGACACCGTGCAAGGTCCACAGAATGGAGCACACAAGGCTCATGATGAAAACCACCAAGTTGCCCGTGGACATGAACGTCAGGATCCAGCCGCAGGCGCCAAAGTTGGGCACACCAACGGCCATCCACGCGTCAAATGCCACGGCAATAAAGATGCCAACGAGGGAAAAAATTTGCCGAGCACGCGAGACGTAGACGATGCCACAGTACACATTGTAGTACCAAACCATCCACGCGCCGGGAAGGCCCAGCAGGTAAAGGAACGACAGGCCAAAGTGCAGCGGGTTGCCGCCAAGGATGAAGTACACCAGCGCCGTGACAATGTTGTACACGATAAGAACTAGGAGGGAAATGTAGAGACCAGCCATGATGTACATGAACTTCTGCTGTGAGGCAGGCACCTGCTTCTTGATGTTGTGGTAGATGATGGGCTTAATGCAGCAGCACTCCGGCGGAAAGTTCGGCTCGGGCTCCGTCGCGCGGGGCATCTCGCGCTGTTGGCTCAGCAGCATCTCCCGGCGTTGCGCGTTCTCCAGCTCCTTCGCGAGCACCATTTCCTCGGTGACGTTGTCGGCCATGGTGAAGTGAGTTTGCGCGGCGTGTCAGATCAAATTCGAATTAGTGTGTTGTGCCTGTGTGCGCCGGGGTGAAATAAACGGGGCGATGTTCGCGAGGCAAGGAAGAGAGAGAGGAAGAAGCAAAAAAAAAAAAAGAAGGAACGGGAGAAAAACAAGATGGGGGAAAACACTGGAGCCCCAAGTACGAAGCACTGAAGGGGGAAGAGAAGGAGGGGAAGAACCAAGGGGATAACCAAGAAGCGTGATCGGTGAGCGCGTCGCAACGAGCTTGTTCCTACGAGCTCAAAGAAAGAGACAGAGAAAGACAGAAAGGTGGAGGTGAAGAAGGTCAGAAGTATGCAGAAGTGGGATACTGGTCGTGTACAGTTGAACGAGAAGAGGGAGTGCGCAACGTGCATTGCAGCCGCGCACACACGCAAACGGCGTGAGAGCTTGGCTAACATCGCCCGTGGGGATGGCGATCATTCTTAGTTTCCTCTGCGTTTTGAGTGTCACCCTCCTCAATTTCCTCACATAGGCATTGACTATTCCTGATATTTTCCTTTTTTTTTTTTCGTTGTCGTGCATGGATAAACAGCAGAAAAAAAAACGGTCATGATTGACCCTTGGCCTGGTGCATCCCCAGTCCGGCCAGGCAGCAGAGTGCCATGATGGGCACACCAACAGAGGTGGAGCCTGTCAGCCACATCATGCCTAGCACCGTCAAAAGAATCAGGGACCATGTCGACGAGCACTGTGGTGACGGCTGGGAGGTGCAGATCGCGAAGAGAAGCAGCACAGTTGCGACCGGCTGAAGTACTAAGCGAAGCAACAGTGTTGCCCGTGAGGCCTTCTCAACACAGGCGAGGCAGTTTGTGAGCCACCACAGGCACAAGGCGACCAGAAAAGCCGCGCTTCGCGTCGCGCTCCGCCAGCAGCACAGATCCTCGCAGACGGCGCACACGAGGCGCAGCGGGTTCGCCTGCAGCGGCCGCTTAGGATGTGCCGCGCTGGGCTCCAGCGTGTCAAACGACCAGCCGCCCGCCGCTTCGTCATCAAGGTCGTCGGAGGAGGACCCGTTGCTCGGTCTCGGCACATTCGACGCCGTGATGCCGGACAGACTGCCCTCTGTCATGCCCAGTGCCTTGCGGCGTGCACGGCGTTGGATCGCGCGCGTGACGGACGTCACCTCGGTCGTGTTCTCCGCACCCCAGTGCACCTGCGCGCTGCCCCAGACACGCCGCAACGACACACGCGGAATGTCGCGCACCGGCGTCGGGAGACAGCCGGTCAGGACACGAAGCGTGTCGCCGTCATCGTGGTCAACGACGCCCAGGACCTTCTGCACGCCGCCGTTGGGGTCAGTCAGACCGATTTCGACCACATCACCAACGACAATAGCCATGATCACGTGCTAAACGGAGCGAGGCGAGACGAACAGTGCCAGGAACGCGGTGCAGCGAAAAGGAAAAGAAAACAAGGCACGGACAGATTCTGTTTGCGCACCCTGCTTTGATTGTTTTTTGGTTGTTGTTGGTGTTCCCTCAAATCCTAAGAAAGATGAGGAGCGAGACGAAAAGACAAAACACACACAAAACAAACGTCGGAACAGCGATAAATTTCGTGACTCGTTCGTGTGCTCTCCTTTCTGAGAGTTGCGTTGTGGATAGCACAGGATGGCCGCAAACACAAAAAAAAAGGGAAAAAAGTGATCGGAGGAGAGAGGAGAGAGACAAAGGTCGAGTGAACAAAGGAAATAGGGAGACCGACTTCACTACCGTCGCGCGCGGATGGGCAACCAAAGAAGCGGCACCAGGCATCGATGGCAGGAAATGCCCCGCACATCCGTGCACCAGCACGTTTTGACGTGTCATGCCTAAAAGAGCTGTTTTTTTTTTAAAGTGAGTTCGCGCGTTCACGCGGCAATCAGCTGCACGGAGTGCGCGCCTTCTCAATACGAGTAGGATAACACGCATCCGTTGTACCGCCCACACACGCGCTATGTTGTTGTTGTTGTTGATCTTCTTTTGCGTCTGTTACTGTTTGGCGTGTCATAACAAGAAATATTCAATAGGGCATCCACGAAGACAAAAAGACAAGACACGTTTCATCATGTATGTGTTTGTGTTTGTTTGTGTTGTTCGTCTTCTGTCTTTGTGTGTGTGTGTGTGTGCTTTTTCTCGTCGGGTCAGTCATCCGCCCAGGGCTTAGGAGAACATCTTCTGCAGGCCAGCTGCCAGCTTCGCCTTGCGCTTCTTCTCCAGCTCCTTGGCCTGGTTCAGCTTCACGGTGATGTCCTCATTTGCGGGGTCCAGTGTGTGCGCCTTGGACAAGTCCTCAATGGCACTGTCCGCGTCGCCAGCTGCGAGGGCCGCGGAACCACGGCGGAACAGGGCCTTGGTGTTGCCGGGCTCCAGCTTCAGCACGGCAGACGCGGCCTCGCGCGCCTCCTTCCACTTGGACAGTTTCAGTGCGCACATCGCAGTGTTGTTGTGGCAGGCAATGACCTTGTCGCGGATGGTCTCCTCCTTGCCGGTGGTGCTCTCCAAAAAGCGGATCGCCTTGGCGTACTTGTCCATGGCCTCCACGTACGTGCCGGCCTTGAAGTAGTCGTTGCCAATCTGGCGAATGGCCTCACCCGCCTCCAGCAGCTGCGGGTCGTCCAGAGCAGGGTCGCAGTCCTCCACAAAGTCGGGGTACTTGTCGCCGTCCGTGGCCACGACCAGCTCCGGCAGCGCGTCCATCACACCGCAGTCCGCCACGATGCAGTCCTTGACCGGCTTGTCGCTCGCGCCCGTCTCGGTGTGCTCGATGCGGCGGACAGTATTCATGCCGCGCACCACCTTGCCAAAGACAACGTGGCGACCAGTCAGGTGTGGTGCAGGCGCCACAGTGATGAAGAACTGAGAGCCGTTCGTGTTGGCACCCGCATTCGCCATGGCGAGCGCGCCGGGCTTGTCGCAGGGCACCGTGAAGTTCTCGTCCTCGAACTTCTCGCCGTAGATGGAGACACCGCCGGTGCCGTTGTGATTCGTGAAGTCGCCACTTTGGATCATGAACCCCGCAATGACCCGGTGGAACGAGACGCCCTTGTAGGTCATGGGAATATCCGTGCCCTCGACCTTCTTGCCGTTGTTGCCCAGACACAGCTGTCGGAAATTTTCGCACGTCTTGGGAGTAATGTCGTCAAACAACTCCATCACAACACGCTCGGGGCACGGCAGGCCGCCGATGGTGATGTCGAAATAACAGTAACCCTTGCCTGACATGGTCCCTTATTGTTTGCTGGTGTTGTTGTTGTTGTCTTTTTTTTTTTTTAGGTGGGCAAAGTGTCGCCAAAAGAGCACGTGTTGTAGTGAAGCTGACAAGAAGAAAAAATGGGGCACGCGCGAGGAAGACAAAAATTGTTTTCAAGGAGGAAGGAGAAAGGGGGAGGGAGAAGGGGAAAGTGTCAGAATAGAGAGGGGGCAGTTGTCGCGACGATGATGGAGCTCTCAACGGGGACAAGGCAAACAAGAAAAAAAGAAAACGGTGCTTCTTTCGAGCGCGTGACTGTCAGGGTCGTGTGGCACACAGGTGTACCAATGCAACATGACGGAGACACGCCTTGCACAACCGTCGAAAAGGATGAAGAGGCACACCCTATCATAATTCCTCAGCTGAAGGTGGCAACGGTGCGTGTCTGTGCGATTCAGACTGGCGCTAGCTTCACTCCAGGCTTTGCACTAAATTGAGCAGCTGCTCAAGGTGCGGCCAGGTGAAGGGGAGGGAGAGAAGATGAATAACTAAGTGGAAACAATCTAGGTACGGGTACAATGGCACTGACAGTTTTCATTTGTGGCATGAGTGCGCGAGCCTGTGTGTTTGCATTTTGTGCTGGATATTAACTGTAGTGCCAAATCTAAATTACTTGTTGACGGACCACGCATATGTATATATCCTGTGGCTGTTGTTTTTCGCTTTTCGCTTTACGTCATCACGTCCCATCCTCTACGCACACACACACACACACACACACACACACAACACAACACACGCACGGATGTGTCTCTGTGTGTGTGTGCGTGTGCGTGTGCGCTGTTTGAATGGAGAGTGGTTCCCTTTTGAAAAAAAAAACGACAGTATGCAAGTGGTGGCAGTGACAGTTGACCAGGCGGGCTTTCAAACCTTGTTCTCCTGCATGTAAAAGTACACCACGGCGCCGATCACAGCCGCCACGATTTCGTACCCAGTTTCGGTGATGAACGTCTGAAGCGGGCGCTGGCACGCAAAGTGGCGGTGCACACGCGTCATGGCCAGCACGGCGGTGGCGATCGCGGCACACTGGTAGTCGACGAGGGTGGTGCCATTGAAGGCCTTTGCGATACACACGACCACAACGGTGCGCAGCATGGAGCAGAGAAAGTTGATCGCGGCCACCACAACAGCGGGGTAGCGCTGGATGGCGTACTCGAAGCGGCGCACGCCCTTGTCAGCGGCGTTGTAGTAACGGTCAACCTGGCCCACAATGACCTCAAACCAGGCCATGGCAAACACCTGCTGGGCAACAGCGGCCGCAACCACGTAAAACGGGTTCAGGCTCGAGAGGAGCGCGCAGAGAGCGGTGGAGGCCATTGTGACGAAAGGTGATGGTCAACGGGAGAGAAAGAGAGTGGCGGAGAAACACGGACACTAGTGGCAAACCTGAATAAATAGAGACTGTCGCATCGTTGAATAAAAATTGCGGCACGGCGGAAGAGGAGGAGAAGGAAAGAAGGGTGTTGAGTGTGTGTGTGTGTGTGTGTGTGTGTGTAGCATGAGGAGAGCATAGAAAAGGAGAAAAGGAAAGAAAATAAAAGTGAGAGGCGTCCTTGTTCGCGCGTCCGTTGTAGTCGCAGACGCATGTACAGGTGTGTTTGTTTTGTGAGGGGTGATGGAGAACAGGGACAGTGAATCACGTCAAAGTTGGTCCCCCGGTGTCCACTGTGTCGATACAAGAGAAGCAAAATAGAGAAAAAAAAAACACGAAAATGTGGGGGGCTTGTTTGGGGTGAACGACGAGGCATTGCTAAAAGCGAAGCACGCCAACAACAAAAAAATGCAGAGAGAGGGAGAGAGAGAGAGCCTCAACGGGAGGCAGCCAACGCCGAAACAAGCTGCAGCTCCCTTTCGAGTTGTGCCACGGTATCTTGCAGAACTTTTTGTGCGGCATCGCGGCTGCTTTCCACACGCCGCGCACGGGCAGCGAGCTCCAGCTCGACGTCAGCCAGTTCGTACAGGTGTGCCAGAGTAGCCTGCTCACTGGTCTCCAGTTGCTGTTGCTGTGCAACCAGTGCCTCCATGGTGGCGTCGTGCTGTGTAGCTGCGTCCCGCTTCTCGCTCTCCAGCTTGTGGCATGCGTTCTCCAGCTTACGCTCCTCAAAGTGCGCGTCTCTCAGAAGCCGCTCTTCGTCGCGCCGCACGGCAGCCAGTGCCTGCTCCCGTTGACTCTTTCTCTGCTCCAACGCATCGCGCGCTTGCCGCAGCAGTATTTCCCGCTCGCGTAGTCTTCGGGTCGCGGCCAAGTTCTCCGCTTCAAGCTCCGTCAGTGAGGCCTCGAGCTGGAGGCATTCGTTGGTGTTTGCCTCGAGCTTCGCGCGGCGCTCAAGCAGCGCATGTCTCCGTCGATCCAGGTAAAAGCGCCAGGTTGCCGCCGAAGGGGGGTAACTAGGATCGACCTCCATATGTCAGTCTAGATAAGAAGCACTGCATTTGAATAGTAACGAAAAAAAAAAAAGCACGGTGGGGGAAAAAAAGTGTGTGAGAGAGAAGGGGGAGGAGGGGGGTTGCGCAGTCTGTCTGGTTGCGTGTGGTGTTTAACGGTAGTAGTATTAGCAGCATTGGAGTCCAAGCATGGAAAGGCACAAGACTCTCTGCTGCAGTCTCTTGTCGGTCCGGGAGAGCAGGCCACTCTCAAGATGGAAGCCCATTGGGGGCTCGATGCCCGATAAGGAACACAACGGAAGTCGATGGCCACGCGCTGCGCGTTCTCGGTGATCTGATGTCTGGCGTGCGAGTCACACCCGATGGCCACCACTTGTTCTTCTTGTTTCCTGTATCTACGTGTGTGAGCGGTCGTGTTGTTGTGTGCTCAGGGTTACTGTTGCTGTTTTTTCTTCTTGACAATGTGTGCAAGAGTGAGAAGAATACTACGGGGTTGAGGGGTGCGAAGAAAGAGTCCAATCCACTAGTGTCTTTCTCTGTGCATTCTTCGATACTTTATTTGGACTTTTTCTTTTCTGTCTTTCTTCCACTGGTGTTCTTGACTCATGCCCGATTTGGAGTGTTGTTTGTATTTTCTGGAGGCCACGAGAGCCGAGATGTGTTTTGTAGACCTTGTTGTTGCCGTTGTCGTCGCCTCCTCTTCTCCGGCGGAGGCACAACGGTGCGGTATCACGCGGAGCCCGCTAAACGACCAACAAACATGGGGGAAAATGAAGAGAAAAAGCGAAACAAAAAAAAAGAAAAAAAGGTAGTACCATGTTCACTGAACGCCTCAAAGTGGGTAACCTGCGAACGCGTTTGGCACACCACCAGTGCACCACGGCGCGTCCGCATGCCAAATTGAGTAGAATGCGTGTGTTGTGACGGTAGCGCTTTCATATGAATGGCAGTGTCCACATTTCCTGGTGCGACTGATCGTTTCGCCGCGCGCACCATGGAAAGCCAACGAGAAGGGGAACAACAAAGCGTTGAAGGGAGAAAAGAAACGAAAAGGGGCAAAACACGGGGGGTGTAAGGTGCGTCAGAGAGCGGGGGAGCGCGGCACAGAAGAGTAGAACTCGCAATGGGCACACATGTACACACGCACACGAGGCATTACGCAAGGAACTTCTTGTACTCCTCAGCGTTCATGAGGCCCTTGGGGATCTCAGCGGCCTTCACCTTCACAAGCCAGCCCTTGTCCTCGGGGGACTGGTTGATCAGGCCGGGCTCATCCTTGAGCGCCGCGTTCACCTCCGCGACGGTGCCGTTCACAGGGGAGTACACGTTGCTCGTGGCCTTGACGCTCTCCACCTCGCCGACGACGTCCTTGGCGGTCACCTTGTCGCCCACCTGGGGGAGGGAGACGAACACGACGTCACCGAGGTTCTCCTGCGCGTAGACGGAGATACCGAGCGTCACGACGCCGTTGGACTCCTCGAGCCACTCGTGGCTGTCGGTGTAGTAGCGAGTGGCGTACGCGCGAATGCCGGCGACGGCAGCGACGGAGGCACGGGGGAACAGGCGCTTCATTATTATTTTTGTGTGTGTTGTTGTTGTTTTGTGGTGGGGTGTGGCTGGTCAGAAATGTGTTCTGATCGAGTAGAGAGTACGGAAGGGGAGAGATGGTCCAGGAAAGTGGATACAGGAACTACAAAACGAACAGAATAAAAATAAAAATGCAGCGTTGCATTGTCAAAGGTGAAGAGAACGGGAGAGGGAGAGAGAGAGACAGGGAGGCGATGTAGATGCGAAAGGAGTAAAGAAGACAGATGTGGGGGTCCGGCTCATGATATGCGTGGGAAACGATGAACAAAAAAAATGAGAACAGTTGTCCTGCATCTGGGACTCTCGTCTTTTCATTCAAAGAGGGCGGGGGAGAAAGAGGAATTCCCCAAACCGCTGTCGCACGGCCAAGTGCAGACAGGACAGTGTACCTTGGTTTGGCTCGTGCCCAGGTTTGTCCCCTGGAACAGCATAGGCACCAAAGCTAATAAAAGCCGTCAGCACATGTCTGCCTCTACTCACCATCGGCACAGCAATTTGCTAGTAAATGTGTACTTTGTGTACGTTGTGTCATACTGTTGACTATAGATCATCGTTGACCTCGGCACTGTTGTCACTGTCGCTTTCCACAGTGCGCACAGCATCGAGAAGTACTTGTTTGAGCGCTGCCAATTTCTCTTCGTACTGTTTAGTTGAGCACGTGTCGTGGCTTCCGTCGCCGTATTCGACCCAGTCCTCCGTCTCGCGAATGACATCCTCGCACCGTTTCGTGTTTTCTGAGCCAGCTTTGGCGACAGCTTCGCTATCTTCGAGGAAGCCCTCGTGTTTGGCCCAGAAGAGAAAACTCTCGAGATCGTTCTTGGCGGTCGAACGTTCATGTTTGGCTTGCTCGTGAGCCTCAATGTCATGCAGTGTTTTCACTGCCTTGGCATGCTCCTTCGCGGTCCAGTCGCGCGGACGCTTCCACACAAACGTCGCCTCCAGGGGAGCGGAGCGAGTGCGCATGACAATGGTGTCAACCGTCTCGTCCTTCTGCTCGACCTCTCCGGCTTCGTTCGTCACGTTGACCTTCACGACATGCGGTACTTGCGCCGCGTACCGCACGTGCGCCTCGGCGCTCACCACGTGAATCAAGCCAGTGTCATTGACGCGAAACTGGATGCGAAGGGTGTGACTATTGTTGGGATGCGCAATCTCTGGCTTGAAAAATGAGAGCTTCTTGAGAGTCTCTTGCACGTGTGCAACCTCCACGATGCCAAACGGACCCTTCGCCTCCTCGCCCTCCTCAGACAGATGAATGGCAAAATCCTTCGTCCGGTTCAGAGTAAGACTGATCTCGTCCGCAATGAGAGAGTCGTGATTGAGCAGCACTCGCGTCGCGGGAGACTTTTTTGACACCGCCGCAGGGTGGACGGTGAACAAAATCGAACTCGGCACGCGCTCATCCAGTTTGAACGCCTTGGTCCTGTAGTACGGTGAAAGGTAGACAGCAAAGTACGCTGCACCAATGCTGGCGGCCTCGTCCATGTTGAGCGTACGATCCGGTTCGCGGCCAAGGACACGCGACAAGTCGGCAATAATTTTCGGTGTTCGGGCCACGCCGCCCATCAGCTCAAACGACTTGATCGCAATATTTTGCGACTTGGCCTCTGCCAAAATATCGGCCGCCAGCTGCGTGACGCGGTCGAAAAGAGCACTGCAGTCGGCCTCAAACGTGTCACGGGAGTAGACCGAGTGAAAATCGCGGTCTGGTGCGATACCTTCCACCGTGTACGGCGTTTGTGAGTTTGCTGAAAGTGTCTCACGGACCTTGTTTGCGGCGCGAATCAGGGAAAACTGTGACTTGAGTTGAGCGGTTTGACGCCCGCCAAGCACAGGTTTAACGCCAAGTTTTGCCACAGCCTCCTTTTCAATCGTTTGTGCGATGCAAATGTCAAAAGCGCGTCCACCAAGCGTTCGGTCTTCGATGACTTTATTGGTTGAGAGCGTGCCAAGGCGCTGCGCAAACGGCGCGCCGGGTGCTGGTGGGGAGAACGTGTACAGACCGACCTCAGTGTGTGTCGTGCCAACGTCAAAGATGACAACGGAGACCGTTTCGTTCCCGAAGCCACGGCGCCGCATTCCGTAGTAGTACGCGGCGGCAGTCGTCGAGTGAATGTACCCGAGAAGGTCCAGCCCAGAGAGGTCGGTGGCATCCTTGATGGCTTTGCGCTCGCTAACTGTGGTATGAAACGGGATCGTCACCACCACGCCACGCGGGTCAACCACACCGTCGCGAGCGGCGATTTTGCTGCTGTACTGGAGGAACATAGCGTACAGCTCCTCCACATCAAACGGTCCCAGTGCATCATCAACAGGGATGCGAATGCCGTCGCGGTTGCTGAACGCCACTGTGTATTCATACAGGAGCTCCTCAAATTCGCGCACACGCGCGGACCCCTTCTCCATGCCAATCAACTGGTTCACGGCGGAAACCGTCTTGAGTGGAAAGCGGGCCGCCAGCGACTTGGCCGCCGCACCGAAAGACCTCTCAGCGTTGCGAAATGCAATGAAATTTTCCGTTTTACGCTGCGACAGCTCATTCAAAACAATATCAATGGCCTGGTCCCCGTGCGGCGCCGCGACCTTGACGTACTCGGAGCCAAAGTCCACGCCGATCACATGAGAGAAAGCGACCTCGGTGCACAGTGCAAAAATAAGAGCAACACAAAATAGAACAATCGAAAGAGAGCGTGTCATTTTCACTTATTTTTCTTTCCTTTGGCGTAGCACGCGTTGTGGGGAAGAGACTCAAAAGTGTGGAGCAATACGTCTAACGGGCGACAAACAAGGGGGCCTTCTCAATTTTGAGCGTTGCTAACTCTTGTTTGCATGTATTTACTACGTGTGAACGTGGGAGGCGGTGGCAGTCGTCGGGAAGAGGGAATAGCAAGTAGAAGAAGAAGAGGTGTTGATGTCGACAGAAGTGAACGTTTTTTTTTTCATTTCTTTTCTAATTCTTTTTGGCAAGTTGCGACGTGACTGAGTTCACTAAGTCCAGTTGGTTTGAGTGCGCACGGTCCCCGGTACCCCGAAAACCAGCTGCACGGACACACACTCGCTCACTCACTCACAGACTGTGGTCGGATACGCTCGACTGTCTGTCTGCACGCCTGCCCACAGGGAACGAATGAGGAGAGTGTGTGTACCCTGGGACCGCACTCGAAGAGTGAATGTGCACTGCTTTTGTATGTTTGGATGCACATTTTTTGTTGTGTTTTTTAGAATTTCCATTTCCGCTTTCAATGCTGCTCGCACATCTGTTCGTCGGGGTGAAAGAAAAACAAAGCACAAGTCAAGGAAAAACAACGTCAGCGACAACAACGTGTTACGCACACCGCGGCGTCCAGTTTTATGGGGGACATAAGAAGTAGGAAATGGATGTTAGTGGGACTCTAAAAATATGCGTTGAAGGAAAGAGGAGACGGTCACGCAAGCTGGAAACTTGCGGAATTGACAAGAAAAATAAATCTACGGCGTACCAACTACGCAGTGTGTGCGTAAATAAAGAAAGAAAACCAGGCGGTGATTGAGACAAACAAGAAAAAAAAACAAAAAAAGTGCAAGTGGCACTGTCCACATAGCAGTGGGACTCTAGAGTTGTTGCAGTGAAGCGTGTCGGCCACTGGGTGAACGTGTCTGTCTGTGAAGCGGGAGGAGAAAAGAAGACGGAAAGAAAAAGTATTTCCCGCACACAAACAGTCTGTGTGTGGAAATGGGCTTGTGTGTGGAAATGGGCTTGTGTGGGAACAAACCCACCCTCTCGCCTCACTATTTTATTTTTCCTTGCACTGGTGGTGAGTATGTACTGGGTGCGGCGCCGATAGCATAAAAGATCAGAACAAAAATGGACGAGCTTCGACAGTTCCTTTTCGCTTTCCTTCTCTTTTTGTGTGCGTTTTTTTTTTTTGGGCGTCTACGCCTGTGTGCCTGTCGAAGTATAGCAACAAAAACTGCGGTGAGCCACCGTTCACTTTTGCAGCATGATACCCTCTCGGCTCTCGAACGTTGGCGTTTTTTTTTTTTTTCTGCTCACTGTTTGTTCACCTGCCTACAGATCATTTTTTTCACGCGAACAGAGGCAGAACTCGGAGGTTCATCTCCCTCACGCATTGGCTTGATCGGCAAGGTAAGCCCCAACAAGGGCCACAAGTGTGCAGACGCAAGCAAACATGCGTAAAAAAAAAAATGGAGGCACAAAGCAGGACGAACCGGGATGACAGGAAAGCCGCCATCAATTTGACCACTGCGATCAAACGCATAGGCGACTAACGAGGCAAATCAGGAGCAACAGGCAGGCAAAAAGAAAAAAAAAAGGACAAGACACCACCGCTGAGGGAAACAAAGCGATCGCTCGCAAAGCACACTCACACTTACGCTCACAACACAGATGCGCGGACGCACAAGAATAGAGAAAGAAAACTCGGTCTCTGTTGCGACGTTATTGGGCACAACGGGGGGCCTTGCTACGGTTCTTCGCCTCGGTCATTACCTTGCGTCCCTTTGTCCGGGCGTCCACAACGCGCTTCCACAAGCCGGTGTAAATCATCTTTGCCTTTTTCTCTTCGATGTTTGCGTGGCTTTCAACGATGCGTCGAATGAACTCGGCCTCAGGAATGTGCACCAGTGTGCGTCCATCTCCCTCCGGCAGGATGTACTCTGGTGTTGTGATGGCACCCCGGGACACGGTGACCAAGAAATTGAGCGCTTGCTCGCGGTTGAAATTGTTGGGGTCGTTGGGGTCCACCGCCATGATTTTCGCGGGCGGCGTGATGGCAAGGAGCGAGACGTAGCGCAGAGTGTTGATGGTGTGACGCGAGTCACGGAGGAGAGGCGACACGCAGGCGAGAACGACGGTTTTTGTGGGGCGGCGGACGGCAATCTCAAAGCAGTCGCGCAGCAGCAGCGTCAGCGGAGAGCGGCGGTACGGAATATGCACGTGCGCGCTGCTGGACGACGCGGTGGCGCGAGAACGAATGCAATCCTTCAAGGTCATCAAGGACGTGTTGATGAATTTCGTCTCGGCTTGCCTGGACTTGTCGTGTGTCGAGCTGTCCGCGGTGTTTTCGCTGCCCGCCAAGTCCACGACGAACAGGTCGCCCGGCTTGGCCCAGCGCGAGTCCTTCGGCACGATGGAGACGCGTGCAATCATGTGTGAACGCGAGGACGTCTCGTTGCGGCCAGTGGCCTTTGTCGCGCGCTGAGCGGACGCCTCATGGAATGCCGCCAGCAGCATGTCCGCGCTGCTGCATTCGAACGCCTCCGTGCCCATCAGCTTCATGTCGCCAGAGACGTCTTCAACCACCTGCACCTCCACACCCGTGAGCAGGTCCACGTTTTTGGTTGCTTGAATTTCGAGCATGGTCAGTGCAATCGCGTGGGTCTCGAAGAACGGCGTGAGGTCCTCGGTGATGAACTCGAAGATGCCACTCGTGGTGTACGTCTTGCCGCTGCCCGTCTGGCCGTAGCACAGGATGCACGTCGAGGCGCCCTCAATGGAGAAGTTCACGAGCGGCGAGCACGACTCGACATACACGCGCTCCGTTGAGTCCTCCACGCCGACGAAGGTGCCGTCGAGGTTCACCACCGCTGGCTCGATCGTGCAGTCTCCGGAGAGAGAAATCTTGGGGCACATGAGAACCAAGTCGCGCGTGTCCTCCACTTTTTGAACGATGCTCTTGTTGTCCATGCTCTCGTGGTCGAAGGGAATGATCGGACGCGCGCGTACAAAAACACGCGAGTCCTGGCTAACGAAAAGCTCATCCGGATCTTGAACGGGGCGAACCTTCTTCGCCACAGAGCTGGGGATTTTCGAGCGATTCAGGAGGCGCTGGAATTCGTCGGACTTCGCGCCCAACTCCGCCACAAGGGGGATGCTTGGCATGTTGGACTGCTTTGGTACTACGCTACCGGATTTGTGTTTTGGTGTGTATTTGTATTTGTATTTGTATTTGTATTTGTATTTCAGTGTCGTGTTTTTTTTTTCTGGTTTCGCTTCTGTTCTCCGTGTGGAGGTGTGGGGGTTGGGGAAATTGAGATGGCGGTTTTGTGGGGGGGCGTGTTTCTGGGCGGGGCGGGGAGGTGCTGGCGGTGGGGGTGCGGCGCCCGCGGAGGGGGGCCGGTGGCGCGGGGGCAGCTGCGCGGCCCGCAGGCCCCCCTCCCGGCGCCGGCACCGCGCGGCCCGCGGCCTCCCGGGGCCCGCAGCGGGGCGAGCGTGCGCTACCCCGGAGGCAGAGGCCCGCACCACGGGAGCCGCCGCTTCTACAGGGCAGGAGGAGCGAGAAGAAGGAGGGGGCAAGGTGGGCGGGTGGTGTCGAGCGGGGCAATGGTGGTTCTGTCGTGGCTTGGCGGGGCATCGGACGGGGCATCTCTCCGGCTTGATTTTCGGTGTTCTTTTTTATTGTGGACGATACGTGATAAATAGAGAGAGAGAAACCCGAGGGAAGAGTAATACTAGTAGGGAATAGTGTGTGTGTGTAGAACAAACGATAAGAAATAATTGACGAATAGTCCGGTTTTGACACGGCATTTCGACGTCACAGCTTGCCCGAGTCGGGGATTGTCTTGACAATCTTGGCAGGCACACCTGCCACGATCGCGTTGTCAGGAACATCCTTGGTCACGACGGAGCCGGCCGCCACAATGGCGTTTTTGCCCACCGTCACGCCGGGCAGAATAGTGGCGCCAGCACCAATCCAGGCCCGCTCCTTGATGACGACGCGGCCGAGAGTCAGCATGGTGTAGCGCGTGGCGGGATCGACTGGGTGACCCTCGGTGATGAGGCTCACATTTGGGGCCAGCAGGACCCAATCCTCCACGTAGATGCCACCAAGGTCCAAGAACGTGCACCCGCGGTTGATCGTGATGTTCTTTCCGAGGAAAGTGTGCCGCCCAAAGTTGATGTGCATCGGCGTAAACATGGTGACGGTGTCGTCGACGGGACGCTGCATGAGCTCGCCAAAGCGCTCGCGTGCCATCGCCAGGCTGGTCGCGTTGTTCACGCCCGGCAGCAGACTCATGCACCGGTCCACGACCACCTGAGCGGGCGCGAAGGTCACCTTGTCCAGCGAGATGGTTTCTCCGCGCAGCATCTTCGCGAACAGCGGGGCATCGGGGATCGAAGGCATGGCGTTTGTTTGTTGCTTTTCACAGAGTGGGTGGCCTGGTGAGAGATTGTTGCTTGAGGGAGGGGGGAGAACAGAAAAGAAGGAGTATCAGAGGAGGAGAGTAGGGATATGGAAAAAAAAAATGCCAAGGATGTACACTGATCTCGACATCAAGGGAGCAAACAACAAGGGCAACAGGCGGGCGAAGCACCAAGTAGCGAGCAACCATCACGACCGCTCTCGTTCCTGCCTTGCCACGTGAAGGCCTACCGAGAGCACACACACACACACACGCACACACAGGCGTGCGCCATGACGCACACACACGTACTCTCTCATTCAGACACCAAGGGCACACTGGCCCTTTTGTCTCTTACTGTTACGTTCTTTTTTTCTGTTTTGTTTTGTACACGAGTTGGGCTAGGTATACTGACGACGTGAACCGGCACCCGTCTCGTGCATCAGAGCTGTACATGTGGTGTGCGACCCACCCAGGGGGTGCAACGGCATCGCGAGCGCACTTCTCTCCCTCGCTCTCGCCCTCACACTGCTGCTACCCCTTTTGATCTAGTTTCGCATCGCCTTTTTTTTCTTTTCCTCTTGGACTCCAAGGATCAGCTTTGATTGTCCCCCACACCGGCTGTGTGGGTCCGTTCAGAATCCTCTCACGGCTCTCGATTGTGTGTGTGTGTGTGTGTTTCTTCTTCCTCTCTTTCCGCACACTTGCAGCTATTTACATGCAGGACTCGTACGTGGGTACCATGTACTTGATGTTGATGTACGCGTCCTCGCCACCGTAGCGCTCTAGCAGATTCAGCGTCTCGTTGATGAGCGTGACGAGGTCGCGTTGCTTGTGCTGCCCAAAGTCGATCTGATCACCCATGGACTTGGTGCGGTTCTTGAACAGGTTGAACACCGGAAGCAGTTGCCGGTAGTACGGCACCAACGCCTCGCCAATGAACTCGCCGCTCACCACCAGCTGCTGCATCACCTTCATGACGCGCACCAGCACGTCCGGGTGGCGCGTGTTGAGGGCGGTCTTGAGGGGCACAATGAGCTGCGGGATGGTCGGCAGGATTTTGGGCCCGCCGCGCTCCAGCATGTCCAGGCTGCCCTGCATGGCAACGAAACTAAAGGGCTCCTCCAGCTCGCGAAGGCCGTCAAAAAAGATCGGGAGGTAGTGGTGGTAGTCCAGCTTGGTCACATCCACCCTCCACTGCAGCGAGCGGTGCGCGGTGTGTTGGATGCTCACGGGCAGATCACCGCGCTCGTAGTGGTGGCGAAACTCAGTGGGGGGAATGCGCTGCTTCCGCAACGCGCCCGCCTTGCCCGGACCGCGCGGCCCGCCAAAGCGGCCGTTGCCCCGCGCCACCTTTTGGTCGGCGTTGCCTTTGAACGTGCTGACGGACATGCCACCGAACCCGGTGTGGCCGAGGAGGATGTCGGGCTTCTCCTTCGTCGCCACCTCGTCCATGTTGGCTGTCCGCTTCTTCGTGGCCGTCTGACTCACCGTGGCGGTCGGCGCCCCGCGTGGCTGCGACTTGTTCCAGTCCTTCGGGAACGCACCAAACGGACTCTCGCTGAGCGGCGGCAGCACGTCGCGGTCGCGCATCAGCTTCTCACGGTCCGCCTTGGCAAACGTCTTGGTCTCCATGGGCACGCACAAGATGCTGGTTTGCGTGTCAAAGCAATAGTATTGTCTCAAGTTGCCGTTTTCCTCTCTTGTTGTTGTTGTTGTTGTTGTTGTTGTGATGTGTGTGGAGTTGCAGGAATTGAAGGGAGTAGAAAGGAGAAAGGGAGTGAGGAAAAGAGTGAAAGCATGCCAGCGGACAATGAGGGAGATAAAACAAGGGAAGACTGAACAAGGCAGCCACGATAGATTCCTTTTTTTTGTGTGTGTGATGCGACTCAAGGCTTTACGGTGTCTTGTCTGTCGCACATGTTTGCGCGGTGACGGCTGCTTTCAATATTGCTTCTTCCGTCGTCTGGAGGAATCTGAAAAGCACAGGGAATTTGCCGTTGGAAAAACAACAACAGAAACGAAAAGAAAAAACAAAAAAAACACACAACGATGCCACCCACTGCAACAGAGCGAACATGGCGCACTCACCGGAGTTCGACGCGATGTGCGTAGTCAAGACGCGAGAAAAAAACCCTAAGAAGAGAGAGGGAACAAACACCCCTCAAAGGAGGTACGTGGGAGACATCAGAAACAAAGTAAAACGAAATCAAAAAGTGTGTTAAAGAGAGAAAAAAAGGGAGTGTGAGATGGTGTGAGGAAGGGGGGCAAGTGACCAAGAAGAGGAAAAAAGTGTTTGCAAAAATAGGGCACGCAAAAACAAACACACGCGGTCTACACAACCTTGCGGGTTATCTGTCAGCGGAACAAAACGCGCAGTGGCAAAGACGCAAAAATCAAGAGACGACGGTAGCCCTGCCCCCCTCCCTCCTCCCTCCCTCCCTCCGCCCTAAAAAAAGACGAAGAAAACAAAACGATGGTGCGCCGCGCGTGCTCACCTAGGCAGCGCCTGCGCGAGCGCTGTGCTCCGTTTGTTCCGCCCAGTTGCCGATTGCCTGCAACGCGCGGCACACATGCACAGAGGGCGGGTTGCTCTTGTCGGCCACCGCCACCCGAATGCACTTTTGGAGTTCCTTCACCAGCGCCGCATTCTCGCGCTTGCTCGCCACCGGCAGCTTCTTTGTGGGCTCTGTATTCACCGCAACGCGCTCCTTCAGACGATGGATTTCCTCCTGGTGCGCTCGGAGGACAGTCAGGAACATCTCGTCCCTCTCCCGCCGCGTCTTCTCCTCTGCCACCCTCTTCCACGTCTGAAAAAAATGGGCCCGCACAAGGCGCTGCTGCTGCGCGGCGAGGAGCTGCGCGGCCGCCTTTGCCGGCACCCCACCGCTCAACACGACCACGTCGCGTCCGTTGAGTTGTTTGTGGCTGTGGTGCACCTCGTCGCGCAGCCTCTCCAGGTCGTCGGCAAAGTGACACATGGCGTCCTCCACGACGCGGAGATGGACCTGGAGCACAGGGTCGGCGATGCCGGGCGAGTCGGTCTCGCCAAGGCTAGCCGTGAGTGCGCGCGGCTGCGGTTGGTGTGCCTCCTCCAGCTGCCCCACCTGCACAGTCAACTCGCTCACCTTCTCGACGAGGCGCGACATGAGCGTGAACCACTGCGCCTCGGCCGCGTCCAGGTTCGACTGCGTCTCCTGGGTGCGCGCGTCGAGGAGTGCCATCACCTTCACAACCTCACCCATGCGCGTCTCGACCAGCGGGGAGGTGCCACCGTCTGCGCTGGGGCTGGCGCTCGCCAACTGCTGGCGCACGTCCTCACGGTGCCGTCTCAGCTGAAGCCGCAGAGTGTTGCCGAACGCCTTCATCTCACTCTGGTTGCTCTGGTTGGTGAGGACAAAGTCCGACACCAAGGCGTTGAGCTTGCCCTCCAGGGTGCTCTGGCGCTGCTCGAGTGCCGTCGTCTTTGCGCGCAGTGCCTCGCTCGTGATGCGCTGGTGAACCTGCGCCTGTCGTGTCGCCCGATCGCGCTGCGTGGCCTCGTCTGTGCTCGTGGTGATGATCAACGCCCCGCCTGCAGCACCGTCGGCCAACTGTGGTGGATGTGCCTGCATCTCGCTCTTGACCTTGTGCACCAGGAACGTCTCAAAGTTCGCGAGCCGCTCGTCCAGCGAAGCACTACCCAGCGCGCGAAGATAGTCGCTCTGCACCTGCTCGCTGTGCACGGAGGCGGCGCGTGCCACGTGCATGGCCTCGGCGACCTCGTCGCGGAGGGCTTGAATGTGCGCGGCGAGCTCGTCCAGGCCAGGAGTCAGCATTGGATGGGTTTCCCCATTCACGGCGTCGAACCTCGATTCCACAATGTCTGTCATTCTCGTGTCAACGGCACCTGACCGCTTGTATTCTGTATTCTCTATTCTGATAGTTTTGTTATTTTCCTTTTCTAGTGCGCCACAAAACGACTCTCTCACCGTGTATCTCTTTCGCTGCGCGCGCGGGAGTAAACTAACAGGCAATGCAACGAAAACGTGGAGGAGAGGAGCGAAAATGGGAGGGGTTGTACAGAGAGACCGTGATACACACACGCGTGAACGTTGTATATTTGGACAGCAGCAAGCAGGTTGACCGCGTTCATTGCAGTCGCAACGCTGCTGAGGAGGATGCCTCCGTCAGTTCCCTTCTGGGAGCTCACAGAGGGAGGCGGGAAGGACAGCTACCAAAGTGAGCGAAAGGAGCGTGTCGCAAAAGAGAAGAACGGGATTCTTACATTTTTTTTTTGCAGTAACAACGGAAAATCTACGTGTCTAACAAGTGGCAAAACAACAACAACAACAACAACAAAAAAGGAAGATGAGTGAAATCAGGAAGAAAGAAAGAAACAAAAAAACAAAGTATTGAAGTGGCCATGCGCCGTCTTTTCTTCTCCTTCTTCTCCGCTGCGTCTGCCTAGGTACGCTGTGGCGGCGGCAACTCAGGGAGCAGTGCGGAGGCGGCGGCACCGACGTCGCCACCTTGGTCGGCAAGCTCCAAAACCACTTCACCGCACATACCTAGTTTCTGCATCACCTCGCGAGCGGAGCCTGCACCGAGGGGATCATTGAAGCCGATGCTCTTCTTCTGCTGCGCGCGGCGGTTCACCTCCTCCACACGGGCTCTAAACTTGGTGTTGACCCCGCGGAGTGCGTCAAGCGCGACGAGGAGATGGGCGTCGCTTCCGGACGCGAGCAGATACAAGAGGACATCGAGGAAGTCCGGGAGAACCTCCACCGCGATCTTCTCCTTCACCTGCGGTTGCTGTGTGGCCCTGACAAAGTCAAACGCCACGCCGCTCTCCGTGCCATCGGCGCAAACGCGCAGCAGATGCTGCAAGGCGGCCTTCTGATCCGTGGGCCAGAGCGAGTGCAGCACGCGCAGGTGGGTCAACCGTCGGTGCATCACCGCCTCCACGTCCGGCTCGCTCTCAAGCAGCCGCAACACCACCTCCGACTCGGGCTCGGGCTCAGCGCGGCTGTCCGCGAAGCGCTCACCGCGACGAAGGCGGCCACCGGTCTGCACCGCCGGCTTCCCTCGGCGCGGCGGAAGGCCGCTGGTCGTGGTCGCGGTGGCGGCGGACGACGCACCGGTGGTACCGGCTCGGCGCGCTGTTTCATCCGTGTACAGTGCGTCGGGCGCGGCAATGGCGCGCGCCTGTGCGGGCGTGTTCAGCGGCGGAAGCGTGCCGGCTTGCTCGTCCGCGGTGAGGGGGAGCTTGCCGACGGTCGACGACGTGCCGGCGAACTCGACAAAGAGGGCCTCGTCCGCAAAGGAGGTGAAGGCGAGGTCCCCGACCATCGTCCACGGCGCGGCGATGCGCTGCGCGGCGCTGTTGCACAGGTTGGCCATGTCATAGGCGTGAAGGGTGTGGTCCGAGGCCGCGATCAGCCGGCGGCCGGAGAAGCGCACTGCGTCCACGGGGGTGCCGAGGCTGTGGCTCTGAAACTCGGACTGACGCGTCTCAAGGTTCCAAATGGACAGTGTCCCGTCGCCGCTGCCCACGGCGAGGTAGTACAGGTCTGGGTGAAAGTGGAGGCTGGTGATGGCACCCGTGTGCAGGCATAGCTGCCCCTCGCTGCGCGCGGCGGTGAGGTTGTAGAGACGCACCACGCCCTGCGCGCAGCCCGTGGCGACCCACTTGCCGTCCGGCGAGAACTGCACCGCGCAGAGCGGCGCCGACGCGTCCTTGTACGATTGGAGTCCGGAGCTCTTGCGGACGTCCCAGATGCGCAGGTTGGTGTCCGTCGACACACTGGCGATGAACTGGCCGCTCTTGTGCACCTCCAGCGCGGTGATGGTGGTGTTATGGCCTTTCCCAAACACGCGGAGCGGCTGCTCCGTCGCGACGTTCCACATGCGCAGCCCACCATTGTCAGCGCCGCCCGCCACCACGCTTTGCTCGGCGTCAAAGGCGACCGCCGTGACGGCCGCACTCAGGCCCTGCAGGCGCGCGGATGGCGTGTACGCGGCAAATGGGTACACGTAGACGATGCCGTCTCGCCCACCATAGCCAACCAGCTGGTTCGTTCGACTCGGCCCGAGACGCGCGCAGAGCACGTCACACGGCAATTGTTGCGCGAGCATATCAGTGCGTCCCTGTGTGCGTGTGTGCGAAGGCGAGCGAGCGAGAGAGGCCCACACTCCTGTCAGTCCTCGCCGGCAGACTGAGATGATGACAAAAAGAGGAAAAAAAACCCTGCAAATTACCATCGGCAGGTGAGAACAACAAGTGTGGGAGCCACGAGAATAAGGCGAGAATAGGACGAAGGACAATAAGTTAAATGAAAGGTGGGGTGAGGACCAAGTGCGCCTCAACGACGGCTGTTCGATTGGGGAGTTTTTTTTCTGTGTTTGATTTCAAGGCATCACCAGCAACGTGGATTGAAGTGACTGCGCGTCAGCGTGTGGTTGCACACAACATGCACCATCAAAAGTCGTTCATTTTTTTTGTTGTGCTTCTGATTGACATCGTCCTGCTTTCGTGTCCACAAAAAGATAGATAGATAGAGAGAGACACGCATACATACAACATACACGTACGTTTAAGGCGAAGCGGTTCCGTCGCTCTCGTTCTGCTCATTCGATCGTGTCACTTCTTCTTCTTCTGTCTGTGGCGTCAGTATGGACGCTTGAAGTATTCACCGGGGCGGGCGACGACCTTGATGTAGCGGGCTGCCTCCTCGCTGGTTTCATCCTTGTGGAGCAACTCATAGCACATGGCACAGTACGCCGCGGGGCTCGTGGAGGAGCACTCGTCACCGTGGAGCACCACTGTGGAGGGGAACTGCTCACAGAGGCAGCAGCGCAGGACTAGCTCTCGCCTCTTCATCACACGGTGAGGGTAGGCGCTGCGCTTGGTGCGCGTGTGGTTCTGCAAGCTGCAGACATTACTCAGGTAGAGATAGTGGTCGCAACTACCGCGGTGCCGCAGCACACCCTGCTCACCCATCCGCACGCGCAGCTCGCCAAACGTGGTGGTCGAGGCACTCATCACCGGGCACTGCCCGTATCCCAAGTTGGCTCCCTGGGTCAGAGTTGCGTGCATGTCCTGACTGTTGGGCTCGACGTCGTAGTGGCCAGGCTCACAGGCACCACCGACCCCCACCTGACGCTGATGCACGCTGAGCGGATCCATGAGGCGGATCGCCGCGCTCAAGTCCTCGTAGCCCGGCTCTCCAGCGTGTCGATCATCCACGTAAAATACGCCGCCAATGAACAGAAACGCGTTCTGAAACCGAGTGTCTGTGGAGAACTGCGACGGCAGACACTCAAATGCGTCCATCAAGACCGTCAGCTTCTGGCAAGACAGTACCGCCCACGCCTCATTGTCTTGAGCGGATGTCTGTGACTTGAACGTGAACTCCCAGCGGTGGGAGTGGTCAATGCAAAAATCACTTTCTTCGTCGTGCATGCGGGGCTCCATCGTGGCCGGCGTCAACGAGGACGGCTCCTCCAGCGTGTCAAAAGGCAACTCATTCGCCCGCGCGAAGCACTCCAGCTGGACGCACTCCTCTGTGAACATTTTCTTCTCCACCTCTTCGACCTTGTCCTTGACGGCGGTCGTGTCCAGCATGTACTTGACGTGGTGAGGTTTTCTCCCAGGCTTGCCTATTTCGTCCTGCACGTGCGGCAGCTGACGCTCGGCCTCCGCGCGCACAACGCGCATGACCTGCTCCGTTTTGGAGAGCACAGACCGCGAGGGAAGCGGGAAGCACGCCGTTACGGACGAACTGACGCTACCGCCTTCCCTTCTCTTCTTTTCCTCCGCAGCAACCTCTGCCACGAGCGCGTCGAGGGTCTCGTAGCACTGGCCAATGCGTCTCTCCTCCTCCGCAAGGGACACGTACGGACCCGTGGGAGCCGCGGCGCGCTGCACAACCTTGGCTGCGAGTCGCACCACCGTGCCGGTCGGCACTGGCACATTCGCAGGCAGTGCATCCAGCTCGGGGTTGAGCTGGCGCAGGTCCGACAAGGGCATCTTGGCGATCGTGTCGGCGATCGCGAACAAGGTGAGATCATCCTTTTCTTTCGGCACACTGAACGCAAAAGGGTCCACCGGCACCAGAGTTCCTGCAGCCGCGGCGCTCATGGGAGTTGCACACTGATACGTTTGACGAGCGGAATGATCAACAACAACAACGGCAAAAAGAACAACAATGCACCTGTTGCGCTCACAATTGAAAGCACGATGAGTCAGAGTAGCGGTGCACGTGCTTGATATTGCGTGCGTATGTGCGAGACAGAGAGACAGAGAGAGCGAGAGAGAGAGAGAGAGAGTCGAGGGTGGAACATCGAGGATATTGCGTGTCTGTATGGGTGTGGGGAAAAAGCCAGTGAGTTTTTTTTTGGCACAAAGAATGCACTCTCATCGAGCCACAGTATTCAGACACCAAGCGCCTTCATTCAGCGGTTGCAACACATGCAACTGACGATTTACCGTATTTGACGCAATTCCCGAGGCAGGGCTCAACGGGTGACGACGATTAGAAACAACAATCTAGTGTGTCTTTTTGTATCGTGAGTGGATGGAGAAAAAAGAAAGGAGAGTGTAAGTGGTCTACCGAAGCCACCGTTTTCAGTGTATAACACGATGGAGACCTCTCGGGGGAAACAAAACAAAAAAAAAAAAGAGGTGGAGGATATAGCGATGGGCACCCACGTGTAGATCAAGTGCGTTTTTCAATGTGTGACGCCACCAGTATAAAATGTATATCTGTGTGTGTGTGTGTGTGCGTGCATCTGTGTGTGAAGACCACCCGTGTGGTCGTTGTGTTAATCACGGAATCTAGTCTCGTGTGCGCCGTCTGAGAGCTTGAGAAAAAGGGGAAGAGAAGGAAAAAACCCACGCATACAGTCACACTAGAGCAAACGGCAAGCAAAACAAATCAAAAAAAAAAGTTTGACACTAGAACTATGTGTGGGGAATTCTCTTCCATCCGTGAAGAACGTTTAGGAGTGCACAGGGTAGTGGAGTGCGCGTCTCGTCAGTCTGATCAGCACCTCTATGGTGAAGAAAAAAAAAACAAAAAAAGCTTCCCAAGCAGAAAAGGGAAGATGATGAAAAGGAAAAGGAACACCTGCACGCAACACCACAGAAAGAAAATGCGATAAAGAGGAGCATACGCGCGGAGGAACAACAACAAAAAAGAGAAAACATGGTGGAATAGAACCATGATGCGTGCTCAGAACTCCTCTTCATTTTGCCGGTGTGCGACACGCTCAATGTAATGATCAATAATCTGATGGCGGAAGCTAACGTTTTCCAAGATGCGCATGCGCTGGCGTGCGCGAAAGAGCTGGACAACCTCAATCGGCGTGACGTGGCAGTGCTCCATCAGGAACGCCGCGCACAAGGTGACGCTGCGGTTGACGCCGGCCACACAGTGCACAAACACCCGCTCGCCTGCACCGAGGATGCTGGAGACCAGCTCGTCGAGTCGGTCAAAATCGTGGTGAAGGATGAGGTAGTCTGGGCTGTCGAACGCGTCAATGTCGTAGAGACAGAACTCAGGCTGCAGTGCGAGGTTGCTGCGGTAGTCCGCGGCACAGCAGTTGACAATGTGCCGAACACCAAGCTGGCGGAGGATGGCGATGGTGGTCTCGTCAGGGTAGCCGCCAATGTAAAGCTGGTTGTCTAAGAGGGTCGTGACGGGCGGCAGAGGCTCGGTGCGGTGCTGCGCGTTGACCTCGTCCAGCTCGGCGTCGAGCTGGTGGCGCATGGCGACCAGTGCCGGTGCCACCTGCGGAGTGAAGAGAAGACTGGGCACGGCACCACCGTAGGCCGCGGAGCACGCCGCCGACGCGTACGCGTTGGGCACGTCGAGGAAGCGGTGCGGCTGCGGGGTCTGGCAGCAGGCCGGTGTGCTGTCCCCCGCGAGCCCACGCGCCATGCCGGAGATGTGCGAAAAACCCACAGGAATGGTCGCGACCGGCGGCGACGACGACGGCGCCAAGGTCCAGTTGTGGACGGGGATATTCACGCCGTCCGACGCCCCCACGCCGCCCTCGTTGCCGATCTGAGCGCTCCTGTCAATGAAGAGGGCGGTGTGGCTTCTCTCGCGGTGGTACGACGGTGTTGCGGCCGTGAGAGGTGCCGGGCCACACTCGCTCAGCAGCTGAGGCTGCGAGGGGTAAAAGGGGCAGGTGTCCTCGCGCGACGAGATCTCATTGCGGCGCTCGCTCGGGGAGCCCGAGTAGGTCGACGAGTGGTCATCGTCCATGCCCAGCTGCCGCGCCACCGAGTAGCCCGCCTCATCGGTGTCTGAAAAGAGGCGATGCCCCACAGCGGCGAAGCGTGCCGGAGGCGACGACTCCGAGTGACGAGGAGGGGTGCAGCAGCGATTCATTGGGGAAACAATGTGTGTACACGTGCTGGTGTAGAGGACAGACCAAAATACTGAAGCGAACTTCTTTGTTTTGCGGTTTGTGTTTCCTCACAGGGTCGCTCTGGTCTAGGATCGTGTTAGATATGTGTGCAGTTCTGCGAAAATCAAATAGCTTTCTTCCTGGCTTAAAAAAGCGCCAGCTTGCACCGAAATCAAGTGCACACAATAGAAACACGTAAATGAATCTGGATGTTTGCTGTGGTACTTGAGAGTCCTCGGGCACAGAAGTACACGTAGGAGAAGACGAGTTGGGATCTGCGCTCGCGCCCCTTTGCTTTTCTGATAAAGTGCTGGAAAGAATTTGAATTACCCCCTTGTTTAACTGCAGCGACAAGTGACGAACAGAGAGGCAAAAGAAAGAGAGGGGGTTGGAGAGGGGTAAATACACACACAGGGAGTGCAGTGAGTGGAAAATGGCAAGGCTTGCCATCGAATGACATTCACAGAAAAGGAGTCTGACACTCGCAGTAAGGCTTCAGAGGCACGCACCAGCCATGAAACGCCAGTGACTCAGAGTTGTGAGCGCGTGCTTCGCTCGTGCTCTCTTGAAAATGTTCAAACAGCGAGCAACACACACTGTGTGCGCGTGTCACAGAGGGGGAAGAAGGGTACTTCAGGGATCGGTCTTGTAGCCAGCACATGTCTCGCTTGCTCACTTTTTTTTTCCTTCTCTCTGTCCATTCTCATCTCTCGTTCTCGGTTTTTCCTTTTAAAGGGCTGATCCACACGCTACACAGGTGCCAAGCATGGAAAGAAAAGAAGAAATCCGTACCACAAACGGTATTAAACGCGCATTATGAGGGCAAAACAAACAACAGGAACGGCACTATAAAAGAAAAAAAACTCTGCCGGGCTTGGCGAGAGGAGCCGTGACAAGCAAGAGGGACATCAAGTGCATCTGCGGCGGCACAGGCGAGGGATGCGGATTACGAGTTATCGTTGAGCTCATGGAGCATAAAGATACGGGCTGAGCGACGGTGCTTCGGGCTAAGCTTCCGGATGGCCTTCTCATTTCGGATGGTCTGCACCACCATGTTCTTGCGCTCATTCTCGATCTTGCGCTGCTTGTTGGCCTTGCGGGACTCCGCGGCGCGACGCTGCTCCGTGTTGATGTCGTCCTGAAGCTGCTTGGCCAGGCCACGCACGCGCTTCAGACGGGTCTTCTCCTCCATCTTCTTCTGCCACTTCTTGGAAGGCTCCTTCTTGGACTCAATGGCGTCCAGAGAGGACTTCGGCTTGCCGCGCGACTTGGGCAGGCTGCGTGACTCGAGTTTTCCCATGCTGATGACTGTAGTGAAGATGAACACGTGCGAAACGAAGCAAAGCGGAGCGCACAAGTGAAGAGGGTGAAGCTAGGTGAAACTAGTTGGAGTGAATAATACAGTGAGAGAGTGAGACGGTGCACGGTGAAGAGAAAGTGACGTAGAAAGAATCGTTGTGACAGTCAATGAGTGAGGTGGAAGTTGGAGAGGAGTGTGTGAGAGAGAGAGAGAGCGGCAGCCAGACTCTGTCGCATTGAGTCTGGGTCAGTTGTACGTGATACAACGGGCTGCTTAAGGGCAATCGTTGGGCCACAAAGAGGTCACCTCAAGAGCGGTCTGGGGAAAGCTCCCCACACCATGGCTTGGGCACATAGCGTACTGAATGGCACATACACACACACAAGTAATTGTCGTTCTAACCCATTAGCAATCTCAGCTTTGCAGCGTCTTGCTTTTTGTTTTTGTTTGGGTGAGTACACTCAAACTTCTGTGTTTTTTTTTTCCTGGGTTTACTCCCTTATTGGGATGGTGAGTTGTTCATGAGCGCTCGCTCAGGCAAAATGAACAACAACACCAACAACAACAGCAGCAGCAACGCGCGCGAGCAGCCACTCGCTCACCTCTGCGGATCCAGCGACACGTGAACTGTTTTGCACGACATCATCGCTTTTTTTTTTTTCGCTTGTTTCTCCTTTACCTGAGCACTGCATCAGCACGGTATTCAACACACCTATGCACTGCCATTGGCAAGGGGTGCGGTCTGCTGGAGATGGCGCATCTGCTTGTTTTGTGCTTCTACTTGGTTCATGTAGTTCTTGTAGTAGCGGCGGTACACGAGCTGAATCTCGGGCTCCAGACTATCCACGGCGTCAGCGACGCGCTGAGGCATCGCCGTGAGCTTCGCAATGGCCGTCTTGTTCGGCTTGTCGGGTGTCGCGTAGACGGCGTCCAGCAGATTGTACAGCTCTTCGTGCAGATTGAGCAGCTTGCGCACGCTGGGCAGGTTGCCGCCCATGAGTTCCTGAAGCTCGACCAGGGCCTCGTCGACCTGCTGCGTGTGCTGCTGGAAGAGATAGCGCGTGGCGCGGAACGTCGAGGAGTCAACGAGCTTGATGGTCTCGCAGCCCTCGCAGGCGGCAAGCACCTTGGTCTCGTAGGCACCGAGCAACTCGGCACCATTGGCCGCCATGTACTCGCTCAGCACCTCCAGCACCTGTTCGTCCAGGCCGAGCTGGAGCAGGCTGGTCTTGTAGCGGTCCTTCTCCACGCACCGGCGCGTGAACTCCGGAAACGGCGGGAACCCGTTCACCACGTCCTCGCGCATGTTCGGCGGGACGACACCGAGCGAGGTGAGCGTGTTCAGCGTCGCGCGGCGCGACTCGCGGCGCTCCACGTACTTGGGGTCTTCGGGAATGCCAAAGAGGCGCAAGAAGTGCTCCACGCGCTCCTTGTCGAAGCGGACGCGCCACACCAGACGTGGGAGCTTCTTGTTGTTGGTGAAACGGTACCAGAAGATGAAAGGGGCACCGATGAGCACGCCGAGAAGGCCGAAGAGCACCAAGCCGTCATTGTTGCGGGATGTCAGGAAACGTGGGAGCGCCACACCGACGGCAAATTCCTGCACGTTCTTCGCCTCCTCCTCCTCAAAGGCGTCCCGGTCCACAAGGGCCTTGTAGGCACGACGGACCTGCACGTAGATGTCGCGCGCGGCTTCGGTGGTGTTGTGATCAGGGTGGTAGCGCTTCGACATCGCGCGGTACGCACGCTTGATCTCGGGGATGGAGGCCGACGTGGGGATGCCGAGAATCTCATGGGGGTTGAACGTCAGCGTGGCGTACATGGCCGAGGAGAAGAGAAACACCCAGAGGATCGGCACAAAAATGCGCGGGCGAATGACAAACTTGAGGAACTTCGGCATCACACAGCGCACAAAGAACATCTTCTCCTTGATGCACACCTTCGCACCAGCCACCAGCATGTGGGGGTCCTGGATCAAGGTTTGCATGACACGCGGAATGAACATGAGCGAGTCCGCCATTTCCTGCGTAGGGTTGACCAGCAAGGCCTGCTCTTTTTTCGGTGCTCTGTAGTACACCACGGCATGCCGCACCTTGGAAATAATCCAAGGAATGTACAGCACGAACAGGGCGACCGAGGTCACCGCAAACGCGAAGGAGATGAAGCTCTCATCGCTCCCGCCAACGCCGCCTTCCACCATTTACGTGTTTGGTGTTGGTTCGGTGTGAAAGTGACTGGGTGATCCCGACACGGTAGACTGCGGGCAAACACGAATAAGAAAAAAGAAAGAAAGCAAAGAGAAACGGAGAAAATCAAACAGAGAAGAACAGAGGAATACAAATAGTTTGATGGAACAAGGTGCGCTCACTCTCTTTCTAGATGGGCAAACAGTATGTGGAAGTGGAGGGAGAATAAGAGAGAGAATGAGGAGCAGATGCGATCGAGTGGTATACCATGCACTGTGAGGGGACGATTGTGCGCATCGTCGCTTGTGCAACGAATGACCATCATGGGACCTCATGCATTCAGCTGGACATGCAAGATGCGAGGGATCACAAAAAAAAAAACCACCACCACCACCACCGCCGAGATACGCCGTCGATTGGCGCTCGCTAGTGATCTTGTTTTTTTTTTTCCAGTTCTCGTTTCGTTTCGTTTTGTGAGGAGTGCGTGCATGCGACGATTCAAACAGCTGATGTGCAAGAACGCGCTCTGCCCCAGACACACGGTGGCGATTTCTTCGAGAGCAAAGAAACAAGTGTGCCTGTGTGAGGAAAACGTCCACAAGGGAAAGGCTCATGAAATGAGAGCGAGAGCCGAGGCAGAAAGGCCGACCACTTAGAAAACCCACCGGTACGCGAGCACGATGAACGTGAAGCAAAATAAGCACAACGCGACTGCGCGCAATTTGCCCATGCTGCTCGAGGGCCTTTCCTCAAATGTGCCATATGAACCGCTTCGCGCTGGGGCCCCGTTGTGGATGGCGACGGCGATGTCGTCTTCGATCTCTTGCCGAGTTTTGATTTCCACTGCCGATGAGCTCATGGTCGCACTCTACCGCGCAGGTTGCTGCTGCTGTGCTCTGCAACTGTGGCCTGTGTGTTATCTTTGTTTCTCTTGTGCTGCACCGACGGCAGGTGATTTAGCTGTGTTGTCCAGTGCTTTGTCGTGCGGCGAGATGACGCGTCGACGGCGGGAAAAGAGGAGGGAGAGGAAAGCAAAGCGTGTGGAGAGAAGAGACGGTGCACGTGCTTTAGAAAGTAAAGAAGACAGCGGAGGAGCACGCCAGATAATCACCGGAACTCACGTGCGGGAGCACAAGAGAACGCCGACAGGAAGCACATCAAAAGAGAGAAAGAGACAGGTGACAATCGCTGAGAAAATGAAGGAAGGACGCAATCTGCAGGCTAAAGCGTTTACTTTTCAATTTGTCGTCACACCGCGTGCACAAGGCAACCGTATGCGGAGGGAAATGGTACATCAGAACATGCGCGAGTTGTGGAGGGCCGTGTCACGCCTCGCCACGCTCCAAAACAACAACAACAACAACGCCAAAAACAACGCCAAAAACGGTACGTGAGGCTACCATCCGCCAGAGCTCGTCCTGGGTGGTCTACACGGCGTCCTCATCCGAAGAGTCCGTGCGCTCCTCGCTGGACGGCTCGTGCGCTTCTTCAGCGGTTTCCTCGTCGTCCGACGTGCTTTCGCTGCTGCAGTCGGCTTCGCTCGTGCCGTCGTCGCCTTCCTCCGCGTGCGCCATGTGCGCCTCGGCCAGGAGCGGGTGGAGGAGGAGGTCCGCGGCGGTAGGTCGCCGTGAGGGGTCCGACTTGAGGCACTGCAGGAGAAGGCTACGCCCGCTGGTGCTCACCGTGGTCAGTAGCGGTGACAAGAGATCCGTGTCCTCGACGTCGGCTGTCTCAAACGACTTGCTCGCCGGTAACATCATCTGCAACAGCAGCACACCAATGGACCAGACGTCGGCTGCCGTGCCGTAGGGCTCGTTGCGCAGAATTTCCGGCGCCGCGACCAGGCGCGACACGACGCCGAGCGGGCTCGTGGGTGTGAAGAGGGAGATGGGCAGCAGATGGCCAAGGAGCACCAGCTGCCGCCGCGACTCGCTCCAGACCACGTTGCCAGATGAGAGGTGACTGTGCGTGATGCCGTATCCGTGAAGGTCGGCGACCGCGAGGCAGACGTGACGCAACAGGTGGACGGCCACGCGCTCACCCACCCCGCGCGGCAGCACCGTGTAGGACGCGCGCTCGCCCAGCGTCGCCGCGCACCGCGCCGCGTCGGCGTGCACGGTCAGAAACATTGGAGAAATCGTGATGTCGCTGAAAGGGACCAGACACGCGCGAGGCAGGTCCGGCGTTGCCGCCGGTGACTGCATGATGGCCAGGCGCGCACGCACCTCGTGGAGACGGTCCGGTGAGACCATTCGCTTGCTAATCTTGACTCCCCACGTTTCAGCCTCCGCGCTGGAAGGCGGTGAAGAGGTTGCGGCGCTAGGCATCGGCTGCAAACTAAAAGACAAAAAGAAAGTATATATCCAACAAGTCTCTGCGCTCTGCTCGGTCTTCTTTCTTCCTTCAAGCACCGAGAGCAAAAGTCCGCCTCGGAGAAGAACGGAAAGGAAAGGCGTCGAAGTGAATGATGAGGGGTGCTAGATTTATATTGTGAGCACGGGGTAGGTTATTGTCACTGTGACCGTCGTATTCAAGGGCGGCCCGTCACGCAGAAAAAAAAATGCGACACCGGGGGGAGAAGAGGCAAAACGGGCTCTCATTTCAAATCACGGCACGCTGTCCTCTCCAGGTCCTCCCTGCACTGCATGCTGATGGGCCACATTCATACAAGACACAAACATGGCAAGCCATGTTTACCTGTTGCGTGCATTCGTGTCATCGAATACTTTTGTCTTATTTCATTTCGCAGCCTCCTTCTCGAGGAAGTTGACGAGTCAGTTGTGAGCAACAACAACAACAACAACAACAGCAACAACAACAACAATCGGACAGAGCATCCAAGGCTAGCCAGTCAATCTCCCGCGCCGTCTGTGTCACGCCTGCCCAGAACGCACCGAGGCGAGAGGCACACCTAGTTCTTGAAGAAAACGACCGGCTCCGCGAGCGTGGTCGCACCGGTGAACGGCATGTCGTGCGCAAAGTCCTGTGTGACGTACTGCGACGGCGGCGGGTGCTCGCGATCGAGGTAGCCAAACGTGGCGAGAAACGAGGCGACGAGGGAGCCGTTGAAGAGGTGGAACTGCGGGTCCTCCTGCACGTACTGGAGCATGTGCTTGCGCATCACCTCCATCTCCCGCAGCCGCTGCTGCTGCGCGGCGATCGCCTGCGGAGACTGGTTCTTCTGCATCATCTGCTTGATGCGCTGGCGCTGCGCGTTCATGCCGACGCAGAACTCGTAGTACTTGTGCTCCTGGCCGCCTCGCGCGCTGGCGCGAAAGGCGTACCAGGGCGTGGGCGTGAGCTTCTGCACTTCCTGGTAGAAGAGATCGGCGACAGGCGCGGACGGGGCCGGTGAGGCGTCGTCTCTGAGGAGCTTGCGCACTGCCGCGCCGCGCGGCACACGGGTTTCCAGGAAGGTGTCGAGGGGGTCCTCGTGGGTGCCGGTGAAGTCGCAGTAGAGAATGTACGGCTTGCCGTCCTCCTTGACGACAATCACGCCGACGTCGTCCCAGCTCGACTTGAGCAAGACCTTGGAGACCCAGCTGTACACCACGTGCCGCCACGTGGGCAGCGTGTACCAGCGATTGCACAGCGAGATTACATCGCCGGTCGCGAACTGCGAGGGGCCCATCGGCGTGACGTCCCACGTTGCGCGGTAGTACAAATCGCGGCTTTCGACCACAATGAGGAACGCCATGGGGATGGCCTGGGCAATGGCCTTGAGGTGGATGCGGCCCCACACACGCCACGGCATTCGAGAGCCAATCTCCGCCATCGCGTCAGTGACTGAAAAAGGAAGCGGGAAACGAAGGAAGAAGGAAGAAGCAGGGGAGGGGCCGTGTGCAGCAAGAGAGATGTGTGTGCGAGAACAGCGTAGTGGGGTCTGCCTGATTGAAAAACAACAACAACAACAACAACACGAACGGAAGGGAAGCAGCGCCGTACCGTGCGCAGTGGAACACGCCACAGGGAGCAAGGTGCGCAATATATATATATATTGTTTTCTTCGACAACTGAGTGTGCCAGCCAGACTTTCGACGGTGTGTACATGCGTGACGTCAAAGTCTCTGAGAATGCAAAAGGTGACGTGTGACTTCTATCGAAGGAGAGAATCATGAAGCGTAAAACGGACATGGAAGACAGGTAGATGTACAGGATAAAAGCAACAGAAAGGGTATCAAAACACTCACGAACCAAACAAGCAAGCAAGCAAAAAAAAAAAAAAGAAGAAGAGATATAAAAGGACTATGCTCGCAAAGGGGCACACGCACACACATGCACACGCGCACATCACTGACGCAGCAACCTGCGCTATCATGAACGCACGCGAGAGCTGCGGACCGTGCCGACACGGCTTTCCTTTGCCAGCGCGTGAAGCTCGCTCGACATGGCCTGCACAAGAGTCGCACACTCGTCGCGCTCCGTCCCAATCCGCGCGAGCTCCTGCGCGTGCCGTGCCATGATGCGCTCCCGCTCCCGCTCGCGCAGGCTCTGGAGGGTCTCGACGCGGCTCTCCATTGTGTGGAGATTGCCACGCAGCGAGGACACCAGCAACTCCAGCTCATCCACCTTCTCCTGCATGACCGCCTGCGGGCTGGGCGGCGAGACAACAAGCTGGGCACCGTGCGGCGCCTTGCGCGCGGCGGCCAGTGCCTCGCGCAGCTGCTGATTCTCGGCCTGCGCGTCCTGCAGCTCGCGCCGCAGCTCCGTGGCGACGTCATCCGCGGGGCTTTCCGGGGACTCGGCGGGCGGCGCTGGGACGACGCGGTGCGGTGTGTTGACGCCACCACCGGCTGCGATGGCTGTCGGGGCGGGGACCGAGCGGCGCCCTTGCGCACTCAGCTGCACGTGCGCGTCAATGAGCTTCTGCTGCAGGCGCACCACCTCCTCCTCCAACAGCTTCTTCTCCTCGACCAGCGCGTCAACGAGGCTGTGACACTGGTCGCTGTCGAGGAGCTGCAGCTGGAGGGCCTCGCGCTCGCGCTCCAACTTGCGCACGTACGATGTCGTACCCGCACCACTCACGCCGTCCTGCTGCCCGTCACGCACGTCAGCACCGTAGTCGTGCGCAGACACATCCGCGGTGTAGACGCCGTTGAGGGACGTGCGGATGCTCGACAAGGACGCCAAAAGCTCGTGCTGGCGTCGCAGCAGCAGGCCGCTCAGGACGACGGCCCGCTCCAGCTGGATGCCGTTGGTCGAGACTCGCACCGGCTCCGCGGGCGGCTGTGTCGCTGAAAGAAACGATGCCTCGCGCGCCACCGACGACTGGCGCAGGACCTTGTAGAGCAGGTTGCGCGTTGACTTCTGGAGTGACTGGTCCTCCAGCAGCCCTTCGAGGGTGTTGTGGATCGCGTCATGCCGCAGCATCGTGGCGAGGCTCGAGTCGACACCGCTGTGTTCCACAACCACGTCGAGCAGAACGGGCATCATGACCTCACTGAACACGGTCAGATCAAAGCGCAGCAGCTCCTGGAAAGCTTGCTCGAGCGAGGCGGCCCCGGCCGACACGACCGGGGACCGCGCCAAGGCCGTTTGGGACGCGAAAACGGCCTTGTCCTTCGCCTGCTCCGCGAACACCACCTCGTCAATGAGCTCGGCAAGGTGGAACTCACGCTGCTGCAGCTGCTGTCTGAGCCGTGACAATTCGTCATCGCCGCGCAAAGACACTGCATTTACCGTGCTCATCACGACAGAAGGGTAGTATGAAGCAGTGGGGGAGGGGGATAAAAAGGTAAAGGAGAAAAAAAAAAGTGAAGATCACCTGTCGCGATGAAACAGGAATAGTGGTATCAGTAAAAAGGGAAATCGAACAATCAGAGAGAGATTAGTGGCAGCTTCTCTGTGGAACAAAGTCACGCCAAAGCACAGTATTGTATTGAAGAGAAAAGAGAACAGAGTGAAGATGGACATGTCCGAGACACGGTCGCTCTTGTTGTTAAGAGCTGGAGCGACGTCCGTACCCCTACCCCCTGTCCTCCGACCACGTGCGATGACGGACCAAACGCAAATGGNGGGGGGGCCCCGCTGGTGCGGAGAGAGAGAGAAACAAAAGAGCACACTCGCAGTCGCCTGCGCGCTGGCCCCTCGCAAAGAGCAAGATGTCTGGAGATGGTTTCATGTGTGAAGAGTAGAGAGAATTAACAATTGTGAGAATAAACCGCAACCAACACGTCACGCACCCAGACACACACACACACACACACACATAACATAGTCAACTGTACTTTTTCCATCTTCCTCCCTTTGCACCGTCGTCACCCATTGACCTAGGCCTTGGCAGTCGTGATGAGTGGTTCGCCCGCCTTGACAACCTGCCCAGCCCGCACGAGAAGCTCTGTTTTGACGGGCACATCCACAACCAGCGCGACCGTGGACCCCCAGTAGAAGGTGCCGACCTTGGAGCCGGTCGAGAGGACGGGCAACGAGGCATACGGCGTGTGCACTGCGTACTCGGGAGGATCCAGGAAGTTGGTGCGAATACGCCGGTCAAAGGCCAGCTTGATGCGGCCAGAGAGCGTGCTGCCCACGAGGGCCATGGCAAAGGAGGCCGCGGCGTCGTCCTTCATCGGGCCGTGCACGACCAGGCGCTCGTTCATCGTCAAGACGGACGGGATCCAGTGAAAGCCCGCGGCGTTCGCCGGGAGCAGTGCGCCGGGCACGTAGATGCTCTCGCGGCAGTGGAACGGGGCCGGTGCAATGACGTGGTGGAAGTCGTTCGTCCGAAGTCGGATGACCACCGCCGCCCGCTTCTTGCCGGCCGGCACGTCGGGCAGGCTCGTGCGAAACAGGGACTGCATGCCGTAGCGCACGCCCTTGATCTGAAACAGCGTTGTGTCCGCCACGGTGGGCTCGGCAGAGAGGACTTCGCCGTCACAAGGGCACACGACCAGCGCCGTGCTCGCGACAGGGCGTGCGTCCTTCGTCCACTCGCGAACGTAGAAGTCTTGCAGGCACGTGAATTCCTGCTGCTCCGACGCACTCATATCAATGCCATGGAAGCGAATGAGCCATTCAATGGCCTTGTGATGCACCCACTCCGGCAAAATTCCTGGCTCGGAGAGGCGGCCAAACGCGTTGGACACGCGGTTCGATGGCAGCATGAACATCAGGTCCGTCATGGCCGACGAGCACAGAAAGCGAGCCGAGTTCTCCTGATAAAAGCGCGCCTCGAGACCCGCGAGCTCGTAGCTGCCCAACATGTAGACCGCGCCAAGTCCGAGGGATCCAAAGATAACGTAGTGGTAGACCCAGCGACGGGAAGGATTGGCGAACTTCCGCGTCGTGTCATTTTTATAGTAACGAAGAAACGACGTCACACGCATCTGCGAGACGGGCCACAAGCTGCAACAACAGAAAAAAAAAACCGCAACCACAGAAGGGTGACTGGTGTGGGGGCAACAATAACAGCCCACCACGAAGCACACGGAGAGAGAGAGAGAGAGGCGACAAAGGTGAGAGGAGTGTGAGAGAAAAAGTGACGAGACATAGATTCAGGTGTGGGTCACGACAAGTGCTGGCAATTGAATAGGGATCAAGAGGGAGAGAGCAGGTAGATCACACAAATCACATCTGGTGTGCGTTGAACACGTTTGCTGATGGGCCGCGCGACAGTCCCTCCTCTCCAACCTCACGAATACACACGGATGTCTGTGTGCAGCAGGGGACAACGTTCCAAAAGCGAGACAATGAACGTGCATCGACTCTGACAAGACAAGACAAAAAAAAAAAAAGCTGCTTGAAAGCTTGAAACTTAGTTTCCTGTTATCAGGCGACTCCAACGGAAACGCCCCGCATCGAAAGTGGGCAGAACGAACAAATACGCACACACAAAGCACTCTCAACTGTGAAGAAACAAACACACACGCACACACGCGCGCACACGTCCACCCAAAATCCGATGAGAATCACTCGCCCTTGCCCTTGCTGCCGGCGTCCGTGCCAGTGAAGGGGCTGAAGTCGCTCTCGTCGAACGCGACATTCGACGTTTTCCAGCCGCCAGAGGCGAACGCACTTCCCTTGCCAGGCATTGCCTTGCTCCGCACGGCAGGCACAGCACCAGGCGCCGCTGGCGGTGTTTCTGCTGCCGGGCCCGGTGACGACGACGCGGTTCGCCGACTTTCCACCGCCGGCGCGGCGCTGTGCTGCTGGCGAGAGGGCACCTCGCGCATGAGCGGGTTGCTGCCCGGTGTGTAGCGGCCATGGTTGGCAAGGGACTCGGGGTCGGCCATCGCGTGCGGCACCGAGGCACGGTGCGGCTTGGGTGGCGAAGGCAGCCGCGACGGACGTGCGTGGCGAGGCACGGATGTGGTCGTCGCGTCCGCGCGCTTGAACAGCTCCTGCGCATTCTCGTCCGTCTCCGGGTTCAGCAGGTGGCTCAGGTACGGGAACTGCACCGCCGTGCGCGACTGGATCGCGTCCGCCGGGCCCTTGTTCGTCACCTCGCGCACCTGCTCGAGCGTGGGGAAGCCGCACACGCGCCGGAAGGCGGGCGACCGCACGAGCAGCGGCTGCAGCAGGCCCGCCAAGCTCATGCCAATGAAGTAAAGGCTCACACCGGAGCGGAACGTCGCGGCCACGGGCAGCACGCAGAGACAGCCAACGCGGGCACCCCAGATGATGTTCGACATCCAGCCCTTCTTCATCTCCTTGGTGATGGAGAGCTCAAAGTTCGTCAAGGTCAGCACGCAGAAGGCTGCGGGGAGAATGACAAACGGGTCGGGCAGCGTCAAGGCCGTGCACCAAAAGAAGGAGCTGGTGCCCACGTTCAAGAGCGGGTTCGTGCACAGCGCGGACACCTGGTACAGACCGCTCAGGATCAGTGGCGTGCCAAGAAGTGGCGCCAGGCACTTGACGTTCGAGGTCTGGTACTTGGCGAACACGCGGCGACGCTCCGACTTGAGCCCCGCGGCGGCGATCTGCACGTTCATCGCGGAGGCATTGGCGTTGTAGTAGATCCGATTGAAGGAGTCCTGCGGTGCCTGGAGCTCGGGCAGTGCGAGCTGCATGCGCGCCGTCGCGCGCTCGCCGTAGAGCGAGAACACCAAAGTCACCAACCGCGTGGTCACACCGGCCAACAGGAGCAACACCCACGCGTCGACGCCCAGGGACGACTGCAGCGATGTGAAGAGCTCCGTGAACCAGTCCGCGTCCGGCGCAATCGCCGAGTCCGCGACACCGCCACCGTCGACCGTGCCGAACCACTTGGCACGCCAGAGCCGATCAAGGAGCGTCGCTGGTGCCTCTGCGGATGTGCCAGCGACAGAGGCGGACGCAGCGGCCGCCGTGGAGGAGGAGGCGATGAAGCGCCTCGACGTGACCGCGCGGTGAGCGCCAATGAACGCCGCTACGGAACCAGAGCGTGCGGTGACACCAGAAAGCACAACCCGCCGCATTGTTCAGAAAACAACAAGAAGGAGTGCTGCAACAAAAGGGCAGGTGAATAGTGTGTGTGTGGGGGGGGGGGGGGGGAGAGGGGAGGGAGAAGATGCATTTTTTTTTGGTGTGTTGAAGGGACAGGGCGTGGCCTCACGAGGAACGCAGGTGCGCATGATGGAAGTAAGACTTCGTGATGCTAGCTGACCGTCACCAACTTCTCGTTTTCACACCTGCGCGGTGACATGCCAAACACACACAGTCCTTCTGCTTTCATGAAGATACAGCAGACGGCTTTGATCCGGTTCGTAAACTATTCTTTGCGTGGCCTCTATTTTTTTTCAGGCAAACAAAAAACCGCCAGGCGCAAAAGACGCAGCGAGCAAAAGCAAATAATGACAACATGCATATACACACAAGGGAAGCAGCTACTCTACTGCCACAGGTCTCAAGAGGCCGTCCAAGGTTCGCTGCAACGCGGCCGTTTTGATCTTGAGCAAACCCATCTCCATCGTCGGCTCGTTGGTTACGAGACACACCATGTAGCAGTCCGCCACTGACATGATGCACATCTTGCGCTCGCCAAGGTCCAGCAAGACCTCTTCCAGAGCATGCTCCTCGATTTTGAGGCTGACCTTGTTCACGGCCAGGTCGCTGTGCACGTACGCGCGCCAGACATTGGTGACGGCCGCGACCGTGAAGGCCTCCAACGTTTCGCGCTCCCGGACATCCTCGCCGAATGCAGTCGACAGTGTTGTGCCAGCGGAATCCAAAAGCGCCGCCATCAGCACGCCCTTTGAAATACTTCCCGTCACGGCCTCATTCAACGTGGTGGCGTTGAGCATACTAGAGGAAAATAGAGAGAACACGAGTAAGTGAGATCGACACAACTCGAAGGAGGTGAAGTGGTGATTCTGCTTTAAAACTATAGCGATTCACAGACACAAATGTGACTGTTTAGAGGAAGAAAAACTGCTAGTGACAAAAAAAAAGCGAAGGAGAGACGGCAGAAGAGGGAGAGAGAGGCACACAAATGATGACTTTTGGAAGGCCTGTATGGGCGATGGGATCTGTGTTGTAGCGACACGTCATGCCTCTAAGAGACGACGTTTGACCGACTGTTCTTGTTTATTCTTTGTTGTTGTTGCGAGTTGCATGTATTTGTTTCCTTGTGTGTGCGTGTGTGTGTGTGTGTGTGTGTGTGTGTGTGTATGTGTGTGTGTGTGTTACTGGCGTGGCTGGGTGGCGCGATGCAACGGGCACCATAGAAGAAAGTCCTCGCTGAAGAGCTCCGCCTGCGCCATCACCGCACAGGGCAAGTGATAGCGGCGTGCACAGTCCGCGTGCGCACACACGACGGCGGCACCCAGCCCGCGGCAGTGGTCGCACACCTCGTGCTGTGCCCGAGCCAGCGCGTCGCGCACATGGCAAAGACGCGCGCTGGTGGTGTCGTAGTACACCTCCGCGCACCACAGCGCACATCCCGTGTGGCACGTCACGCCATCGACGCACGTCCAGTGTGGTGCGAGCGTGGCCGAGGAGGGGCTGCTGTCGCACGCATCGCACGCATCGCCAAGCTGCCCGTCGGTGCCTTCCATCTCCAGCTGGCAAAAACAGCACCGCACGGCGAAGACGGGAGGAGGGGCAGGGGCCAAATCAGCGTCCGGCGAGAGGGCAGGCGAGGCGCCATCGGCGGTGGTTGATCCGTCATCAAGTCGTCGCACAACAGTGCGAGCAGGCGGTGTTTCCGCTTCTCCTTGTGCCTCATCATCCGAAGCAAGTGCCTCTTCACGCGCTCGCACGTGCCCCACCGAGCAGGGCTCAGATGTCGCGGCCGCAGCGCGTGGCTCTGGCGAAACGAGGACGTCCTCCGCACGTTGTGATTCCTCGGTGCTCTGCACAACGTGGCTCTCAGTCAGTGCTGGTGACAAGGCAGCAAGTGGGGACGAGGAGAAGGGTGGCGACAGGGCCAAATCGTCTGTTAGCGACGGCGTGCACGGCATTTGCGATGACGCACCGAGAAGCGGCACCAGCGGCGACTCAGTCGCTGTTTCCACCGTGTCGTCCGTGGTGTGACCCAGCAGATCGGTTGCTGGATCCTCCACCGCTGTCATCGGCCAAGGGGCTCTCGGAGGGATTGGTATGTACGTGACCTCACCAAACTGGACGCGCTTGCCTCCCGCACGTGGCCCCCGCCTCCGCGTCTGCGAGCCCGGCATGGAGACAACTATGTAGATAAGTGCAGTCGCACGTGCACCATCCGCGTGACAAGACAATGGGAGTTTGTCGTCCGTCAAACTTGATACGCACATACGCACATACGCATTTTTTTTTTTCGGTTTGAATGTTGTGTGTACGGGAGAAGTGTGTGTGTGTGTGTGTGTGTGTGTGTGTTGAAGGGATGATAATGGCGAGGAGTGAAGCGTGCCACACTCAAACTTCACTTTGCCACTCTTGACTGACGACTCCGACGTGTACCGTGGCTGGTCGGCGGAGCCCATTCACGGGAGAGGCCAAGGCATGCTGCGCGGACGGTTCAACGCAGTGCAGACCACTTTAACCAGGTAGCTTCTCCACCGCTCTTCCTCCCTGCTCGTCCTCTTTTTTTTTTTTACAGTTTGGCTTCGTCAGTCACTCAGCTACTAGAAATAGTGTCAGGCTTTGGAAACAGAGAATATATATGTATAAAATAGAAAAAGAACACAGGAAAAAGATCACACACACATGAAAAAAAAAAGGAAGTACCAATTACTTTGGATATATACGTGAAGAACGAAATAAGCAAAAATAAACGATAAATCGCGCTACTGACAGACATTGTATGCTACACACACACACTCCCGTACATGCACACACAGTCACATACGGCCATGATTGCCCAGATGCACTATTCTTTTTCTTTTCCTTCTTTTTGGTGTTGTTGGTGTTGCTCTTACTGGCACTGGCGCTTCACCACGTCGCTCACGATGGGCCACAAGCGCTGCCGATCGCTGTTGCCGAGGTGCTTGAAGCCGTGAACCGTGCCAGCGCAGTGCGGTGAGCCGCAGAGGCACACAAACGGTGAGTTCATATCCCATTCGGTCGTGTTGTAGTTGAAGGTGACCATGTCGCCCATGGCAATGTCCCGCAGCGTGACAAAGTCAAACGTGCCCTTCTGCTCGTCGACCTCCACAGCCACGTTCGGGTCGCAGTGATGCGCGATGCACTCGGCAGCGTCGCCGAACAGCAGGTGCCGGTGCTCGCCGACGCAGATCGTGTACATGGTCGGGAACGGTACCAGCAGGCCAGTGCAGTGGAAGATGCGCGAGCCCTTGGCGATGTCTGTCGTGGCGTACGCGGTCTGCCCCATCCCGCCGTTCGGGCGGACCTCTAGCATGCTTTGCGTGCTCTTCACAATCCAGCCGTCGCGCATGGCGTGGGCCCGCACCGGGGGCTCGCAGAGGAAGAGCTGGCGCTGCTTCATCTCGTCGCTCAGGTAGCGGAAGCCCTGGCACTCTTCGGAAAAGCTGCGCGGAAAGAGGTCGACCATGTCGTACACGAACAGGTTCATGTCCACCGTCAGCTTTTCACCCACAGCGAGCTCGCGCTTGGTGATGAGCCGGGATTCGACGAGCACGCAGTTCGGTGCCGTGCTGTTGTGCGCCACCGTGTACTCGCTGCCCACACCGAGGCGCATTGGCTGCACGTCCATGGAGAGCACCTCCAGCACGACCGACTCCTTCGCCACCGGCTGGGCCGTGACCAGCTGACCCTCCGCGTCGGCGCGGAGCGTGGCGGGCAGATGCACGTCGGTGCTGCTCCCCGCGAGCTCGTGGATGGCGGGCGTCACGTGCGCCTCCCGCACGGCGCGCTGGGACCGCGTCAGGTGCTTGAAGCCCTTCACCTCCATCACGCACTGCGGCGCGCGGCAGAGGCAGCGGAACGGCGCGCTCATGTCCCACTCGGTCGTGTTGTAGTCAAAGGCGATCAGCTCGTCCGCGGCAATGTCGCGCAGCGCCTCGCACTCGAGCGTGTTGTTGACCGGGTCCACGCAGATCTTCACATTGGGGCTGCAGCTGTGCGCCAGGCACTGCGCGCCGTCCGCGAAGAGCAGGTGCCGCTCCGGCGTCAGCATGATCGTGTAGACGGTGGGGTAGGGGATGCCGAGGCCCTGGACGTGGAAGAAGCGCGCGCCGGCGGCGATGCTGGTGCGCGCAAAGGTGGCCTGGCCCATGTTGCCGTTGGCCTTGACGACCACCTGCGGGCACGAGCACGGCACCTGGAAGCCGTGGCGCAGTGCCTCCTCGCGCACGGCGGCATCGGTGTAGATGAGACGCGCCGCCTGCACCTCGGGCGCCAAGAAGCCAAAGCCCTTCACGACGTGGCCCGCGCCGTCACCCGCCGCCGCCACCACCGCCCCGTCATCGCAGTGGCAGACGAAACTCTGCTCCAGCGCGTAGGCGAGGCAGCACAGGTCCACTGTGATTTCGGTCGACTTGACGACCGCCTTGAGCAGGACGACCTTGTGGTCAATGATGGCGGCGGTCGGGTGGCAGCTGTGGCGCAGGCTGATGCCGTCCACGGTCAGCGTGTGGCCCGCGACAATGGTCGCCTGGTTGGCGGACAGCAGCGGCAGACCCTCGCGGAGCTGCTTGGCGGCGACCACGTGCCCCTCGCTGTTGGTGCGCAGGGCGGTGGACGCCAGACGCTCCCAGTTCGGCGACTGCTGCGCCAGGCCGCGAATGGCGGGCGTGGCCATGGCCCACAGCACCTGGCACTCGCGAGGGCCGAGGTGCTTGAAGCCGGCGATCTTGCCGTAGCAGTGCGGGCTCCCGCACACGCACTTGAACGGCGAGTTCATGTCCCACTCGGTGCACAGGTAGTTGAAGGAGATGACCTCCCCCGGCGCAATGTCACGCAGCGCGAGGCAGTCGATGGTGCGCGACGCGGCATCCACCATCACGCGCACGTTGGGCTCGCAGCTGTGCGCCAGACACTGCGCACCGCCTGCGAAGAGCAGGTGCTTGCCCGGCTCCAGCATAATCGTGTACACGGTGGGGAACGGCAGCACAAGGCCAGAGACGCAGAAGAACCGTGTGCCGGCGCGGATGGCGCTGGCGGCGAACGTGGCCTGGCCCATCGCGCCGTTGTCACGCACATCGACGAGCGCGGAGCAGCTCTTGTTGCGGTAGCCAGCGCGAATCGCCTCGGCGCGCACGTCGGGCAGGCTGCAGAGAAGCAGCGCGTCCTTCTCCTCCGTTGTGAGGGCGGCAAAGCCCGCCACATGACGAGCACAGTTGAACGCCCCGCAGGTGCACGAGAACGGGGTGTCCAGGCGGTAGACGAGGTGGTTCACGTTGAGCGTCACCGGCGCACCGGCGGACTCGGCGCGGCACAGCACGAGGTGACCCTCCAGGAACACACAGGACGGATCGCAGGCGTGGGGGATGCGGATGTCGCCAATCTGGACGAACCCGCTCGCGTCGACGCTGACGGCGGTGGGGGTGGTTGAGAAGAGCTCGGTGCCGGACGGCGCGTCCTGCGTGAGGCACAGCAGCCCTGTCTCCTCCACGGGGGCGACCACGTCGGGGTTGAGGGTCACCAGCAGGCTGTCGGCGCCCTGCTGCGTCTGCGCAAACATGGCCTGCACGGCGGTGGTGGCGGTGGCCCAGAGCTTCAGCTGCTGCGGTCGGGTGAGGTGCTTGAAGCCTTCAATCTTGCCGTAGCACTGCCCACCGCCGCCGCCGCAGGCGCACGTGAAGGGTTGGTCCATCTCCCACTCCGTGGTGAGGTAGTTGAAGGAGATGAGGGCGTCCGCGGCGATGTCGTCGGTGGCGAAGCAGTCGAGCGAGCCGTTCAGCGGGTCCACGACGATGCGGGTGTTGGGCTGGCAGCTGTGGGCCAGGCAGTGCGCACCGCTGGCGAAGAGAAGGTGCTTGCCCTCGCCAAGGTAGATGGTGTAGACGGTCGGGAACGGAATGACGAGACCCGTGACGTGGAAGACGCGGGTGTGGCGCGGGATGGCCTGCGTCGCGTACGTCGCGAGGCCCATCGCGCCGCTCAGACGCACCTCCGCCAGCGCACTCGACGACGCCACGCGGTGATCGTGACGGAGGGCGGCGGAGCGCGCCTCGTCCGAGGCAAAGCTCCACAGGGCGTTGCGCGTCTCCTCGGACAGCTGTGCAAAGCCCTCGACGCGGCCCTGGCAGTTCGTCGCCCCGCAGCGGCAGTCGAAGCTGGTGGGCAGCGTCCAGTGCAGCAGGCTGAGGTTGAAGGTCAGGACGTCGCCGGGCAGCAGCGGCTGCGACGCCACCAGCCGCCCCTCGAGCAGCACCGTGTTGGCGTTGCACGAGTGCGGAATGCGCACCTGACCGACGACCAGCTCCTGGCCCTCCACGTGCGGCAGCTGCTTCTCCGTGCGCATCAGAACGGTGCCGGCAAGCACGTGGGTCTGCGCGAGAATGCGGCCGGACGGCGCCATGGCGAGCCCGCGGCCGGCCGTGACCGCGCTCAGCGAGGCCGTCTCCAGCAGCGGCGCCGCGTACTTCTCGCGCACGGCGGCGGTGCAGTGCGGCAGCAGGTGCGCCTGCTGCTCCTTGTCGAGGTACTTGAAGCCCTTGATGAGTCCGTAGCAGCAGTACTTGTTGCACAGGCAGTGGAACACCTTGCTCAGCTGCCACTCCGTGCAGAGGTAGTTGAAGGTCAGCTTCTCACCCTTCTCGATCTGGCGGAGGGCCACGCCGCGAATGCGCTCGCCGTCCACCTCGAGGTGCATGTTGGGGAGGCACGAGTGGTAGATGAACTCGGACCCGCCCGTGAGGCGGAGGTGCGCGTCGCCGGGGAGCTCAATGGTGCTGCGCACAGGGAACGGCAGGCGGACGCCAGTGGACTGGAAGACAACGCTGTGCATCTCGTGGTCCTTGGACGAGAAGGCCATGAGCTCACCCGTCTTGGTGCGCAGCACGTCGATGCCGCCGTCCATCCCGCGCGGCACGAAGCCGTCGGCGATCGCCGCCTGCCGCACCCACTCGTCGGCAAAGACGTAGCACTCCTGCTTCTCGTCCTCGGACAGGTAGCGGAAGCCGCTGACGACCGGGCTGTCGAAGCGGCACATCTCCTCCTCGCGGAAGCGGAACGGGGCCGTCTGCTGCTGTTGCGGCTGCTGCTGCAGCTGCTGCTTGGCGCGCATCTCCATGTCGTAGAAGGCGAGGTTGAAGTTGAGAGAGATGGTGTCACCGCAGGCCACGTCCGTCACCGCAACCAAAAAGTGACTGAGGATCGTCACGTTGCCGGCCGCACTGTGATGCACCACACGGCCGTCAGAGAGGCGGAGTTCGTCTTCAACGACATGGAGGTCCCTCGGTAGGGGGCTTACAATGTCGCCGGCGCTGAAAGCTGAAATGGCTTTCATCTTTACTTTTTTTTTTGTTTCTTGACGGTATGTGTCTGTGTGTGATTGTTTTTTTTTTTTTCGTTGTTGAAATGTCGTGGTGTTTCCCGTTTTTCGTTCGTTGTGTTGTTGACGGTGAAACTACGATGGGGAATGCTATTGTTGCTTTCTTCTATGCGTGTTGCTGCTTTTATTTTTTTGTTTCTCGATTGTTGCAGGTACTGAAGACTGTTGAGGGCTGTCGTTGAAATTCAAGCGACAGCGAAGCCAAGAAAGAGAGGGAGGAATAAAAAAGAAAACGAATGTTGACGATGAATTGCCGTGGAGAAGTGGATTGCTTTAAAAATACGTAAACAAACAGGAGTGTTAAAGTGCTCAAAAAGTGAGGGTTGGATTAAGGGGTGTGTCTCTGTGGGGGGTGCTCGAAAGCGGACGCGAGTCTACACCAAGGAAATCAGAGAAGTTAGGCGGGGAGACGGAGGAAATTTGCGGTTCGGGGAGCGTGAGAAGCGGATGAGCGGCAGGTGAAAAGCATACCAAGGTGCGAGGATAAGAGCAATGCTGATGTGACGAAGCGCAGATCGTGGCTGTCTCTCTGGCGCAGTGCAAGGAAGAACGGAGAATAAAAGTATCATTGTTGCGGTCGTTGACGTTGAGGTGGTTCAAACTGTTACCGAACGGACACCAGCACGTGCAAGAAAGAGAAAAGATGGGAACGAGGTGAACTACGAACAAAAGCAAAAAGGCGCGGTTGAGGCCGTCAGGCGACGCCACAGAGTACTGCCATGAGCTCCGCCCCAGCACGACGGTGCGCGGCGACGACGCTCGACAGGTGCTGCACAACCTCCGCCGCCGTGGTGCGATGACGCAACACAACGTAGATCTCTGCCGCCTCCGACGCCCGCGGTGGGTTGAAGCCCATGACGACCTTGAAGGGCGCGGACGGGCACACAGCTGCCTCCACAAAGTCCGTGTCCAAGGCAAACAGCACAGTGCGACTCTGTAGCGCCGCCTCGCCCCCACCGTCAGGTGCGGACTTGACCAGATAGAGTGTCTCGTTCTCTCCCCAGACCAGCTGCATGGCGGTGCCAGGCGAGGCCATGTGAAGCCGTGTGGAAGCAGTGTAGCGCTCGGCGATGAGCTCGCAGTGGAGGCCCGGCGTGTGCGACGGCGCTGGCCTGCCACCGATGCGAACAGGCCCCAGTGCCATGTCAGCGAGCGAGAGGGCGTGCAGGGGAGCGACAGAGGAGGACGTGCGCGCGCAGTGCGCGGGAAACGGATCCCTGCGTAGCACCAACGCTCTCGGGGACGGTGCGCTCTCCGCTGTGGTTGCCGCCTCGTGAAGCAGCGCGGCGCTAGATGGCTCGTCGACGTGCAAGGCGAGAAAGGCGCGCACGAGCAGCCACGCCCGTGCACAGCCACTCCGTTCCTCCGCTGCTGTCAGCGGCACGCGGTCAACCAAGGCGACCGCCTCCGTGAGCGACGCGCGCAGTGCGCGCCACGCATCCAGCGTCAGCGGTGGTGATGCGGAGGCCCCGATGGAAACTTCGCACAGACGGTACTGCGGCAGCGCGGGCACGAACCACGTGGCATCGTGGCGGGAGACGAGGGCGTCGTCAGTGAGAAGGTCGGCAAGCGCCGCCCCCACACGCGCGTCTTCGCGCTTGGCGAGGAGATACACCTCCGCCAAGTGGCTGCCCGCTGAGTGCGCGGGACCGAGCCAGCAATCTGTCTCCTCCGCCATCGTCTCTCCGGCTGTCTGCTCGACAACCGGTGCGACTGAAGAATCTACAGCAGAGACGGCGCCCCCATCAGGCCGCACCAACGCCTTCTGACTGCTCACGAGAAGGCTCTGCCAGAGCAGCTCCATCACGTCACGAGCGGCGTGCTGCTGCGCTTCCGTTTGGCCATCGCGACACAGCGTGCGGCTCAGGACGAGGTCTAGCTCGCGCAGCACGACGGCGACGGTGGTGATGCGCGCCCGAGCTGGCTGCGTCAGCAACGTCCTCAGCGAAGCGACGAGCGCCGCGATGAGCCAGTGCAGGTCCTCCAGATCGTCGGCGAGCGGTGAGGCCTCGGGGAGAGAGCGTGCCAGGACCGCCATCAGGTCTGCCACCACGACCGCGTCCGACTGCGGCACTGCGATGGGCTCTTGGCCGGAAAGAATCGCGGCGCGGACGGTGACGGGGGCTGGCACGGCTGATGCCGGCCAGTGCGAGAGCAGCGTGCGCTCGGCGGCCACGTGCACAAGCCGCAGCGCGCTGCCGTGAAGTTCAGGCACGGCGGCGCGCAAGATGCGGCCCAGCGTGCCGCCTGTGCGTGGTCTGGTGTCGCCGCTGCCGACGAGCACGTGCACGAGGCATGCCGCGAGGGGGCTGCCCGCATCACAGGCCACGAGCCATCGCGCCAGGAACGCCACGACCGTTTCAGGGGCGACGGGCTCGAGAAATTCAACGCACGCCGCGGCACCGCCACCACCATGGCATTCTTGACGGTCTAGCTCCCGCTCAAGCACACCCTGCATGGGGCGGAGCAGGGATTGCGCCACCAAACGGAGCACCGTGTTGACCATCGCGGGTGGCGTCACGGCGATCAGGTCGTTCAAGTAGTACACGTCGTCCAGGGCATCTTCGACGTCGCCCGTCACGGCACGCAGATTCAGCTTGGCACCGACGGCGGTCGACGATGGTGGTGCGTCGCGCTGCTTGGTCTGCAGCTTCCACAGCGATGGAATGCGGTCGCCAAGGAGGTGCAGCTTCTGCTGGAGTAGCTCGCAGATGGAGCGAAACACATCCATGAGGGAGCTCTTCAGGTACTCGGCCAGGCTCGCGTCGCTGAGTTGGGCAATGGTGACCACCACCTGGCGCGCGGCCGCGCCGATGATTGTGTCCGGGGACATGAGCAGCTTGCTGGCCTTGTCGAAGAGCGGGAACGACGGCGTCGAGCTGTCAAAGAAGAATTGCAGAGTCGCCGTGTCAAGCCGGAGCGCGAGCGTTTTGAGAAACGACGTGTACGTCGACACAAGCTCGTCATCGTCCGTCTGCTCGTCCAGCTGCATGGCAATGACTCGGTTGACGTGGTTGTTGCTGCAGACAAAGTAGACCGAGGAGAGGCGGGTCAGATTCTGCAACAGAACCGTAACGAACCGAAGTGCCTGGACCTTCAGCGTCATCGGGGTGAGGGCATTTGTGGCGATCCGCTCGACTGTGGTCATGATGTCGCAATCCAGCGCGCGATCGCAGGCGGCCTCATCGTGCTTGTCACACCACACCAACACTTCGACGAGATCGCGTAGGCACGTCTCGAGGCGTGCACCTTCTGCCACAGTCGGCGTTGCCAGCGATTCAAGGCGTTGCACCTCATGACAAAGTGAGATGGCATTCGTGGCAGAGAATTTGACCGACGAGCTAGTAGGTGGCATGGCGACCAACAACAGAAAGTAACAATAATAATGAGTAACTCACACACACACACACACACACACAGAGGAGGGGGAGGTGCGTAAAGTAAAGAATGACCACACCAGCACGCGCGCTCACCGACGAAGCATACCCTCGTCTCCCCTTTTTTTTTTTTTTAAATAGGCTCAGGGCCAAAGTGTGAAGAATGAGAAAGAGCGAATGAAGAAAGTGGTGAGGAGTGGATAATGCGCTCTGGGATACTCAATTCACATGTAAGAAAAACGCGAAGGTGCGAAGGCTGACCAAGCCTGTGATAGTCGTTTTCCTGCCTGCTACTCGAGCGTGGTATTGACCATGAGTGCACCACACCAATCGAGAGCGTGGATGTACCCTCCTCGTTGGTTCCTATCCATCTCCCCCTTGTCTCCTTTTCTATTGTGTGTTCTCTCGGTACGTGTGCTTTCACGATGATAATGCAAAAAAAAAAAAAAACAGCAACAACGGCGCCAAGCACACCTCTCCCCCTCTACAGCCATCAGGCATTCTCTCCCTCCACCCTGGTACACTCACACGTCGAGGGCTTCGACGCTGATGCGTGAGTTGGTCGAGCGAGGCATGTTCAACTTCTGGCGCGATTCGAGGAGCTGCAGCAGCAGCAACGCACGCTCACGAAGGGTGCCGCGCGAGCGTCGCGCCACCAAAACACTTTCCAGACCAGCGAACACAATCTCCTCGCAGCCGGTGCCGAAGAGATCGACAAACTGCACGTAGTGCATCGGCGACGGCGTGATGGTAAAGCCGGCCACGTAGAAGCGCTGCTCCTGCACGTCGTACGGGATGGACACGAGGAGCTGCCCATGCGTGCTAATGACAAGCTCTGGCAGGCCGTTGACGTTCTCGAGCTGCGCGATGCGTAGGAGACCACGGCTCAGCAGGTGCCCCGCACACGCACCGGCCACCAGCTCCGCCTCTCCGGGTGGCGCCGCATGGGCCGTGGGGTCGCCCCCGGTCGCCGCGTGGCTGTCCTCCTTGGCGAGCACCGGCACGGCTTGCTTCTGCTTGCGCGCACCAAAAAAGTGGCGCAGTGTGCTGATGTCGAGGAAGTTGCGTGAACTGGCCGCCGCCGCCGCGCTCGATGCCGACGCCGCCGTGGCGCTTGGCGTGGCGGTGGGTTCCTTCGCGGCGGCCGCGGAGGGGGTGGGGCTCGCGTCGACGAACGTGAGCATGTTGGTCTCGCGGTCGGCAAGGTGGATCAGCTGGGGCACGGCGCACACCACCTGCGGCGCGACCGTCGGCTTCTTGTTGATGGCGAGAAAGTAGACGACGCGTCCAACACTGTCCAGCACGACGAGAGCCACGTCCGGTGCCTGGGGCGTGTCACAGGACGACGAGGCCGGCACGAGACGGGACGGGCCAGAGCACTGTTGCACGCGCGCCTCCTCCAACAGCTGCTCCATCACCAGACTCCGCCCCGTCGTGGCGCGCGCGGTCTTCTTGGTGCTCTCGCAGACAACAAAGGCCGCGTCCGCGATGGGCCCCGCGAGGCGGCGAAGGAGACGCGAGCCCTGCGTGGTGAGCACGTAGACACGGCCGTCCGTGGTCCCTGCCGCCGCCCGCATGCCGACCACCCCCTCTGCCATGAGCGCGGTGCCGTGCGGCATGACGTCGAAGCAGCACACGACGCGATCGGGCGTGAACTGCCACAGCCACTCCGGCATCTCCGACTCTGTGCCACGCTGAACACGCACACTCGGCCGCGCCGCCCACGCGCTGCTCTCAAACGCACTGACCAGCCGCGTCGCACTCGTCGGCGGGGCCTTCATCCACTCCCCGCTCGGCACGAGGTACGCCACCAGGGGCGGGGCTGCTGCCGCCGCCGCTGCCGTGCCACTGGCCGGCTCACTGAGATGTGGCGAGACCCCGCCCGAGTAGCCGGCGATGGACCAGGCAGTGAAGAAGCCGCTGAGCTGCGCGGCAGGCCCGCTGGCCGCCCGGCTCGGTGCCGCCTCCGCGGGCTGGTCAACGGCACCGCGCATGGCGGAGGTGCTCGCGCCGTGCGCAGCGGCGTCCGGGGTATCGCGTCCGGCCGCCAAACGGTACCCTGAGCAGAGAATCAGATGTAGCGGATTCGACCGTGCAGACGCCGCGGCGTGGCGCATGCCCTCGCCGACGTGGTGGCTGTAGAAGAGCCGCAGCACCTGCTGGCCGGGCTCGAGCGGCAGCGCGTCCAGCTCCTGAAAGAGCAGGATCGGCGTGCTGGTACGCGCAGACGACAGCGCCGCCAGGAGGGAGACCAAGAGGAAAGACACGTGATGACGTCCGCAGTCGTCCGCCCAGGCGACGAAGACGCACATGGTATCATCCGGCACCGCTGAGCTAAACGACAGCGCCGGCGACGCGGCGGGCGTGTCGGATGCGTCGTCGCCTCCCGTTTGCCCATCGTCCGGGTGCAGGAGAAACGCGAGCAGCGCGACAATCTTGACGTTGCCCTCGTGGCCGTTGGCGCCGGTGCTGCCCGCAGGGGCGAGCAGGCCGGATGGGCCCTGATGCGCCTGCTGACGCTGACCAGCGGCGGTGCGAGTGGCGCCGCTCCCACCGGCCGCGCTAGAGCCGCTCGGACCCTTCACTGCGCCGCCGCCCGGCTGAAAGTGACGCGGCGGGCGCCAAAGTGTTCGGGTGAAGAGCTTCTCTTCCAGCTTGCTCTCCCGGCGGTCAGGGCCCAACAGGTTGACCTCGGCGCTAGAGGCGATCACGCACACGGAGAATCCGTCCATGCGGTCTGGGTGGTATGACACCGCGGCCGCACAGCCCACACAGGCGATGCCGGGCAGCAGTGTTTCTTCGCCACACGCTGGTGGCAAAACTGTTCGCTCCATCGTGGGCTGGACAGTGCACAGAAAGATCAGGAGGGGATGGGGAAGGGAGATGTCACAAGGTGAGATAGAAGACATAGAACGCATCTACGCGTGGACGGATCCACAAAAGAGGTTTCTTTCTGCGTGGAGAGACGAGGGGTCGTCGCAAATGCGATGGGAAGTGCAGCCAGCGCCGCATGGTCGTTCGTTGTTTTTCCCTTCGCGTGCCTGTTATTTTTTTTTTTTTTGGAGCAGCCACGCTTCCAATGATGCCAGTCAGCTTGTCGAACATACAACCCACCATCTCCTTTTTGTATTTTGCTTTGTTTTTTATTTATTTGTGTGTGCATGCGTGTGTGGGGATCCATGTGCAGATTCGCCCTGAATGACGTCTCGGCGATACCAGCTCTGCCAATATCGGTACCCAGTCCCGGGTCGCATTGCAGCGGCTGAGCCGAGAAGAGAAAAATGGCGGAACACATTCATGGGGAAAAACAAGGGAGGGGAGGAAAACACACGAGAAGAGAGGAAGTAAAACGAAACCGTTTGGGGCAAAGAATTTCGAGAGAACGAAAGGCTCTGTGCTAACAAGAAAGAAAGAAAAGGAAAGAGAAACAAAAAAACCCGTGACGAAGATATTAAAATAGTGAACCCAGAGGGCGGAGACTTTGGCACACTTGTTCCAGGAAGAAGGACATGAGTGTGTGACCGGTTGTGTGGCGCGGGTATGGATGCGACGTTACATCACAGTTGCCTAAATGTATCAAGCATTGTGAGCCGTCCGTTGCTGAAAAAGATAAAAAAAAAAGGAAATAAAATAGTAAAAAAGTGTCGATAAGTGCTTATGTAAGTTTTTCGGGTTTTTTTTTCTTGCGTCTGTGCGCCTGCACTTGTTCAAAACAGAATTAGAGGTGGCTCTGGTGTTCAGCTGATCGCGGCCTTGGCCTTGGAGGTCACCTTGGCAGCGGCATCCTGCGCATCCAAGGTCAGCACGCGGGCCTCCACCATGGCGTCAAGCTCGCGCTTCTCTTCCGGACGGTAGCCGAAGTAGTAGAGGACCTCCAGCCACACAAAGAACACGGCAGCGTGGATGGCCTGGAGCGGGTCCTCAAGGAAGGCGGGGTGGCGCTTCTCGAAGTACTTGTGAGACAGAATCTGGGCTGCCCAGGCAACCACGTGAAGCGCGATGCAGACGCCCATGAAGTTAGCCGCCAGGTACTGACCGACTGCCCGCATGGCCGCGATGAGGGGCACGTACAGAACGCCCGCCACCGGCTCCATCGCGATGAAGGTTCCGGCGTAGATGCTGGCGACGACGTGGGACATGTTGATGCGGGAGTTGATGGCCACCTTGGAGAGGAAACCAAGACCTGTGGCGAAGATGACCGGCACAAAGGCAACGTGGACCAGCTGGTTGCGGTGCTCCTTGTGGTAAGAGCCGTAGAAGACGAAGCTCTTCTTCAGGTCAAAGTAGTTCTGCAGGTATGTGATCGCCATGGCTGCGCGCGCGTGTCTGTGAACGAAATAATCGATAAGATGGGGAAGGGAGGTTAAAGAGAGAGAGAGAGAGAGAGAGAGAGAGAGAGAGAGAGAGAGCGAGAAAATTGAGGCGTAACGCACTGCGATTAAATATAGCACACAAGTCAGGATGGAGACAAAATAGGAAGAGAGAGAATAGAAGAGTGGGAGCAAGGGAGAGTGATTTTAAGGCGTGGCGGGGAGGTCAGTAGGCATAGAAGACGAGTGGTGCTCCATGAAACCACAGCGTGCACACAATCAGAAAAAGGCAGACAAATGCAAATGCAGGTGCTGCCGTTCCTCACCCCACCTTTTTTTTTAAAGGACAGCCGCAACTCTGGCGAACGCACAAATAAATGCTTCTTGTTCTCTCAAATACATCGGCGCGCATGAGTGAGAAACGAGCGATGACTGCGACTGCACTGCCTGTCTCAGTCTATGCAGCTGTGCACCGCCGCGGATATGGGGACCACTATGTTTTCTTTCTGTACTGGTTTGTTGACGCAGTTGTGTCACCACGTAGCGTGGCGTCACCCTATTCGATACACAATCGCAGAACCGCGCACACATCCACACATTCACACAGAGAACCATTGCAAACAAAAACACAGAGACGACAAACTGCAAATCCCAGAAGCCAACACGGGACAGCAAAAACGAGGAGCGCAACTTCGTTTTCTTTTGTTGTTGTGCGTTCTCTCCTTTCCTGTACTTGCGCATGGCACCGCTCACAGCGCTCAGCTGTCATGTTGCCCGACACACCTATTGCTTTTGCTCAGCCAGGTCCACCAAGGTGTATCCATTGTACCGCAGCGTCGCCTCGACGCTGGCCTTGGCCATGTTCTCCTTGCGTGTATCCTGCGCCTTCGAAAAGCGCTCCGCAGCGGACTGGATGTTGGACAGCGAGCGGTTCCACCACAACTTGAGCCTGTACACGGTCTCCGTGTGCAGCATGTTGGTTTGTTGCTTGACGAGGTCCACCTGGCGGTTCATCTCCTTGTCATGCTGCTGCATCACCTCCTGCAGCTCATCGTACGTGCTCGGTGCCAGGAAATCAGGGAGAATCTTGTTGTGGTCCTTCGAGGCCTCCTGGTTGTTCTGCTGGAGCTTGTCCAGCTGCGCCTGCTCGTCCTCGACGGTTTCGCTAATGGACTTGCTGAGAAGGAAGTAGACGACGCCAATCGCGGCCGCACCAACGCCCATTGAGACGGCGAACACCTGCATGCCGCGCGGGTTGATGAACGGCTTGGGCTCCACGTACGGCTGGAGAAGCTCGGGTGCCTCGGAGGCGGATGGCTTGAACGACTGCGGGGGATCAATGATGACATTGGGGTATTCCTTCGTGGCATCGTCCTTGTTGCCAGCCTCGCTAGTACTAAGGGCGGTGGCGACGGCGGGAGACTTGACGCTGCACAGGACCGCGCGGGACCCAGCAAGCAGAAACAGCCGGGAGTGACGCATCATTGTTGTGATGTTTCTTTTTTTGGTTTTGTCTTTTTTTTTTGTGTGTGTGCTCGACACTTTTGGTGCTTCTCCTGTTCTGTCAGTTGATTTTTTTTTGAAAATGATGAGCGCGAAGCGTGTGGGAGGAGCGTGGGTGGAGCAGAGAAGCCGTGTGGAGAACACGAGATTAGCGAAGGATGGGCGAGCAGAAGAAGAAGAAGAAAAAGAAATTGTATTCATCTGGAGAGGAACGGCGGATCGGGAGTGGCATCACGGTAGGCGAATTGCCACAAGTGCGTCTGCCTGAGAGAGTTTAGTTGTACACACTCGTCTAAGCACTTTCACTTTTGCTTTGTGGGTGAGCGGACGGGAGCAAAGCGGGTTGTGCCAGTCATATGCCTGTCATAAAAATGCAATGCAAACACAACGAGATCCGGTGAAAAAAGGGAATCTGAAAATTCAGCAATCAAGAAAAACAATAACAACAACAACAGCAACAAGTCGAGTCGCGCTTACGTGTCCCACGGCTTGCGGCACATTGGGCACAGGACATTCTCGTCTTTGAGGCGCACCTTTTCAATGCAGTGAATGTGAAATGTGTGCGTGCACACACCCGTGATGATGGGGCAGTCATCGCCAGGAATGCGGCATTGCGGGCAGCACCCTTCGAACGGCGCACGACAAATGCCGCAGGTATCATCGCGAACGTCCCAGCGCCACTGCGCAACGAGCTGCACGCCCTTGACCTTGACGTCCATCAATATAGCAGCGGTGGTAGCTTTGCTGAGAGTGTGTTCTGTCTGTCACTACGTGCGAGCGGGAAGGAGCCAATCTAATTTAAGTATCTATGTGGCCAATGTACGTCATGTGCCTATGAAAATAGCCACACACACACACACACACACACACACACACACACAAGAAAGAAAAGTGAAATACTCAGAGGTAGGTAGGGAAGCAAGGAAAGTGGAGAGTCAATCAACGAGGTGCGTGAGAGAGCGAATGCGTTGCTTATTCCGTGATGACGTCATTTTGGCACAGCGCAACAACCTGTCGCAGAACGCGGCATGTGTGTCGTGGAAACTTCTGACAGGTGTCACCGTTGCTACATTGTCAACGCACAATGGCATTGAATGACAATGGCGGCACAACCAAAGAGAAGAACGAAAGTGTCGTCACCGTTGACCGGGAACTTTGAAAGATTGGCAGTAACTGTAACAGGGAAAACAAACAGAACAAAAAAAGAAAAAAAAAAGGTGATGGAGATGAACAAAGCGTGCACGTGAATCTAATCTAACGAAGGAAAAAGAAGAAGAAGGGGAAAACAAAGGGTGAACCATGTTGCAAATCCACGAGTCACCACGACTCTTTCGGTGGACGCAGCATCTAGAGATACAATCAGAACGAGCGATTGAGGAAAAGGAAAAGAACAGAAAACAAAAAAGCTCGCGATCCATCAGGGATACACAGACTCGGCTCAGTTTGTCTGAGTGGCTGGCACTTGTGGCGACCCTTGCTCGAGGCGACGAACGATTTGGCTGATGTTGTCGCGCATCGTCCGCACATGGTGGTCGGCGCGGCGATCCGTGGACGGCGCCACGCCGCCGAACGCGCCTTGCACCGGAGCCGGTGGTGGTGCAGAGGAGCGCGTCGAGGTGGAGGGGGTGGTAGTCGTGCTAGTGGCGGGGGCCACGGTCACGCGCACCGACGGCTGGCGCCGCGTGAGAGTGAGAGACGGAGACGCGAGGATCGAGACTTGCGGCGGCTCGACCGCGCTGCCGTCGGTGGTCGGTTCGGCGCGCGTCTTGTCGGCGTCCGTCGCGTCGTGCACCATGACCGCCACCGTAGTGCGCAGCACGGTCTCAGCGGCGGTCGTCGCAGGCGCCTCGGCAGGGCTGTGCGGCGGTGTGCTACGGGAAGGACGCAGCAGGGACGCAGAGGCCTCCTCGCGCCAAATGGTCTCCACGTCCTCCTCCGCGCCCCTCCACTCGAGGGACCCGCTGGTGCTTCGGCTGGTGTGCCCATCGTCGTCCTTGTCGTCCTTGTCGTCCTTGTCGCTCACCGTTGTGCGGCGCGGCGGTTGCGTGGTGGTGGAGCCGACTGGGGTCATATCGGGACGCGCCGCCGTCGCAAGGCGCGCGTGCATTGAGGCCTGCACGGTGCGAATGCGCGAAGAGAGCTGCGGCGAGATGGCGACGTCCCTCAGGAGCGTGTCGGGATCGGCATCACGGCGTGCAGCGGCCGGATCGCGCACGGCAATGTACGCAATGTGGCGCGCAGATGTGCCCGACGCGGCCGCGGTGGCAACCGCCGGTCTGCCGACCAACGACTCGGGCCCCGCGCGCCGACGGGTCTTGGTGAGCTCCATCATGCGGATGCTCTGCTCGCGGTTCTCGCGCATCATCTCGGCGACGGTGATGGTGCTGGTGACCAGGTTCGCCGACTCGTGCAGACTGTCCTGCAGGGCCCGGCTCAGGTACGGCGCCATCTGCATTTGGAGGCGCGCGGCCGTCTGCGACTGCACGCCATCAGGGATAAAATAGCTGGCCTGGAAGCCGCTCGTGTCGGGCACGGCTGGCGCGAGTTTCTGCTGCGTTGCGGCAGACGGCATCGGGAGAATGAAAGAGACGAACAAGTGCAGCGCGGCAAAGGCGAGCAGGCACGCGACCAGTGCGAGCGAGACCCGCTGTGCGGCTGGGCTCGGCCACGTGAGCTGGTAGCGCCACCCCGGGCACTGCGCGTACCGGGCCGCGCACAGCGCCGTGCGGGCTTGTGGCAGCCAGCGACACTGCAGTGGACCCGGTGCCTTGACCACGGCTGAGAGCGCGTAGGCGGCGAAGGCGCAGACAATGGCCGCCAGCATCACGTGCACAACGTAGACCACGTAGGCGAAGCGCGGGTAAAGGCTCTTGACGGCGACGGCCCGCGTCGAGAAGAAGGCGACGAGCACGCAAGCAACGAGTCCGGCCAAGGCGCACGCCGCGCAGACCACGAGGCAGTTTCCGATCCCCGCCGCGAACCCAAAGAGCGCGCGCCGCGCAAACGGTGAGGCCTCGAGGCTGGTGGAGAGAATCGCCGCACAGGTGCTCGTGCTGGACGCGGTGCTGCTGTCCACACAGAGACCGGTCGATTCGTCATAGACACACGTCTTCAGGTGCGCGGCGACGTACGCGACGGCAGCGATGGCGAAGACGACGCTCAAAAGAGCGCAGAACACGCCCAGAACGAGCCGCAGCCGCGTCCACGGCAGCCACGCACTGGCCGCCCGCGACAGCACCGGACCCACGCCGAAGTCGGTCGGCTCGACCGTGGGGTACACCATGTTGGCGAACGGCACGGGGGCGGTCGGTGGTCGCGCGGAGGCCGCGACGACCTCCGTGCCGCGCACTTGCACCTGGGCCTCATCGGTGGCCTCTGCCGGCATCCGAGCACCGATGGGCCTGACCAGAAGCATCTCATCCGCCGCCTCGGCCGCCTCGCCGTGCGTGGACGACGTCGACTGGCCCCTTCGCCTCTTCTTTGTCTTCCTCGACTTGTCCCGGCGCGGGTGCGCGCGAGCGAGCCGACCCTCCTGCGCTGCCGCGTCTGCGGGGGCGGGGGCCGGTGCGCGCTGCAGCTCGGCGACCATCGTCTCCCACGCCACCTCCTTGGCATGCACGCGGTCCGCGCGGCGCACAAGCGCGGCCATTCTGGCGGCCCCGCGCTCGCGGTGGCGACGCGCCCGTGCCGTGGCGGCCCGCTCCTCCTTGCGCGCCTCGACCGTGCCGCGAATAGCGCGCGACAGGGTCAGCGGGCCCCACAGGTTGCCGTGCGCATCAAATTCGAGCGCCACCAAGACACGCCGCGCCGTGCGACGCCCTTCGGCAGGCGCGGCCGAGGCGTACGCGGAGGGCTCGACAGGATTGAGAGGGGACGGCACAGACCCGGTGCGCGGTCCGGGAGCGGCCTCATTAAGACCGTTGCGCACGAGACACGCGCGCCGCGTGCAGAACGAGGAGGCAGCCCGGCGGTCGCGCGTGGTGACGAGGACATCGACGCCGTAGTCGTTCAGCCAGCGGAAGAGCACCGCGGCCGGCACGCGCATGACAACGTCCGCGCTGGCCTCCGCCGCCATGTCGGCAAAGAAGCGGTCCGTGAGGGCATCGACAAGGTCATTGTACGGCAGGAGCGACCCCCACAAGCAAAAGCACACCGCGTAGAGGAGCCGGTCGTAGCGCACGAGCGGCGCGCAGAAGTCCTCCGTGGTGACCGGCGGGACACGACTGTCCTTGCTCGCGCTTCCCTTTTTGCGCCGCCTGGTGCGGCCCAGCGTCTCGTAGGCGTGGCACAGCTCCACGCGTGGCTCCAGCTGGGACACCTCACCAAGCGCCAGCCTTTGCAGTGACACCTCGTACTCTCCCATCTCCTGCACCATTGTGAAGTTGGCTGTGCAGGCAATCCGCTTGATGTCCGTCTTGTAGAAGTCGCTCTGTACAATGAGCGGCGCCAGCCCGCGAAAGAACCGGTCCGCGACGGGTAGCCGCGGCTGCGCAGCGCTGGGGCCTGCGTCGGGTGTGGGGACCGTCAGTGCCGCGGAGGGCTGGCGCGGGCTGTCGTCCGTCAGCGAGGACGAGGAGGAGGACGAGGACGAGGACGAGGGTTGTGAGGGCACCACCACCACGGCCGGCTCGGGTGATGGCAGCACGGTCAGCGATGTCTCCGGCACTGTGACGGTGGGGGCGGTCTCGGAGTCCACGGAGAGCTCCACGTCCGGCACCGGCTCCGGCTCCGGCGGCTCGTGCCACTCCGCGCGCAACGGAGGCACCGGCGGAGGCGGCGGCACCATGTGCGCCATCACGGTTGCAGGGCTCTCTGCCGCCGCCATTTCCAGTGCGTCTGCAGGGGGCTGCGGCGGCTGCGTCTCGGCCGCCTCCATGCGCAAAATTTCAAGCGGTGTCGGATGATAGCGCGGGGCGGTCTCGGCCGTGTCGGCAGCGGTGCCGACGGAGGGCATGGCGGGCCGCACAGCGAGCGGCGGGCTGTGGGGCCGCGGCACGGCCGGCACGTCGGGTGCGCGCGGGAAGGCCACCGGCCCCGCCGCCGGCCGCAACGGTCGACGCGCCGTCTGCTGGATCGCCGGCGGCATGCCCTCGTAGTTTGGCGGTGTCGCGACCGCCGCCACGGAAGGCTTCGAGAAGCGCGCGGTTTGGGAGAGCAGCTCGGGCAGCACCGTGGAGCCACTGTCGACGCGCTGCACGGACGCCTCCGAGGCGCTTGCCGCGACGGTGGGCACGACGGGGAGGGCGGGCGGCTGCACCAGCGATGGCAACACGGCCGCCGACGCCACACGCGAGTTTTCCGCGCTCGGCACGCGGCCCGACGCCTCCGCCGCGAGGGACGCCGCGGACCAGGCGGAGCCCGGCACGTCCTCGTTCATCGTCCCCGGCCCTGCCGAGGCGGAGAAGCTGCCCTCGCTCAGGTTCAGTTGGATGGGCACGAACTGGTGCCGGCTCTGAAACGGCGACTGCACGAGGCTCGGCGAGGCGGCGGAGTCGGCGTCGTCGCCGCCGCGCGGCAGGCCGCCAGAGCCGAGTGACGCCAGCCGGTACAAATCGCCGGCGCTCCTGTTCCTGTCGGCCGCAGGCACGGCCTCGTTGCCACTGCCCCCACCCTTGTCACCCGTTTCACTCCCGGAGGAGTGGTACTCCATGCCGTAGCTCCACGATGCCATGACGTCGTGTCGCCTCGTGCCTCTTGTTGTTGTTTCGTGTGTATTTCTCTAGAAGAAAAAAAAAAGTACAAATGTTGTGTTTTTTTTGTATCGTTAGGTCAGCCGTACGTGCTCAAACTTGACCCTCTTTTGTCCTTTACAGACTATCAGATGGTGTTGAAAAGAGGCAATAACCACAGAGATAGACAAGTAAAACGGAGATGGAGCAGGAGAGGGAAAGAGAAGATTAGGGTGATTGACATCGAGACGAATCCTGGCTGCCTGGTATTTTACGTTGACCATGCAGCAACCACTACAAGAATATCCCGAACGGCGCCAGTGCGGAGAGAACTCATACACAAGGCCATGAGTTCCGACATGGGTAATTTTTTTTTTGTGGTACCACAGTTTTTGCATGCACAAGGACGCACGTTGACTTAACCCTTCTTTTCGTTTGTGCAGAAAACAGCCTCAGCGGCAACAATGGCAATAGAACCTTCAACGCAACTCATGCGTCAACAGCGACAGGCTCGACCTCATAGTCGACCATTTCGTGCATCTCCTCTGCGAGCTCCAGAAAGCTCTCCAAGTCCAGCGCACCGGCAATGTACGCCGTGCACAGGTAGCGAGTCGCCCCGTCGGGCCCGTTCAACTCCTCCATGATGGCCTCGGCAATGTCCTCCACGGTCGGGGCCGGGGGACGCGTCTTCTCTTGCTGCTCGATAAACTGGGAGATGAGCTGCTCGACCAGAGAGCCGTAACGGCGGTAAAGCCCGAAAAGCTCAAGCGCCTGCGGGCTGTCGGTCGCCACGTCTCCCTCGTCGCTGGCGGCCACGGCCTGCATCAGGTTCGCGATGCACGCTTCTTCGGCGTTGAAGAACCCCGCCACGGCATCCGTGTTGGCACCCTCGCAGAAGAAATCGTTGAGGTGCTCCAGGAGCGGCATTGACGCTGTCTCTGTCATGGCAGCGAATGTGGTGATGACCCTTGCTAAAAAACTAATAGTAATAATATGAAGAAAAAAAAAACCACGCGTTGAGAAGGAGCCAGCAAATGAACGTTTGTGACGAAAGGACTGCAGCGTGAATAGCGAACAAGATGGTAAAACGAGAGCAGAAGGACAGAGATAAGAAAGGAGGCAAGGAGGCTATGATGATTGCGTGCACTTGTGGAGACGCGGCGCTGAGAGGGGATGAGAGCGCATTGAGCATGTGCTAGCTGGTAGTCAAAAAAAAAAAAAAAAGAGCGTACGCGTGATGTAAACCATCGAAGAGAAAACGGGCGTACCGGGGTGATTGCGTTGGCGTCGCCAGGCGCTCACGGGGTATAAAGCGTCACAAGTCGCAGAGCCGTCAAGCCGTTCATCGGTTGCGCCGGGGAGTCCCTCGCGGGTGCGTGTTCCTGGCAAGGCCAACGCACCGAAGGGCGGTGGAGGACGCTCATCCTTGGCCGAACCCTCCGCGCCGTGACGTGTCTGATCGCCTGAACAGGGCAAATTCAAAATCAACAACGACGCAGTTGTCATTTACAGAATACTCAAAAATACGAGCACAAGGCTTAATAACAAAAAAAAAAATTGTATGCACGCACTAGAAGCGATCGGTTTACCTTTTTTTCTTTCTTTCCTTTGCATCTGCTGTCCACCACTCGCTCCTTCCTGCGATCGAGGTGTCTGGAGGCGGGTGGTCAGTGCATACGAGGCACAAAAAAAAAGTCTCTCTCTCTCTTCTACAACTTCTTTTGGGTTTGCTTTCTCCACGTGCTCGCTTGCTTTGTCCGTTTAAATCGTGGCTTCGTGACTCGGGCTGCACACTCTCGCTTGGGTACTGAACGAAGAAGAGAGTGTGAGTGCGAGTCCTTCGCCGTTTCTCTCGTGTTATGGTTTGGGNGGGGGGGGACGCGGGGGTCGCGGGGGTCGCGCGTGCGTTACGCGTCAAGGTCCTTGAGGTCAGCCGCCTCCTTGCCCTCGTCCTCCTCCTCGCCTTCGCCCTGATCCTCGTCATCGGAGTCCGGCATCTCACCCATGTCCATGCCGCCAAAGTCCATGCCTCCCATGCCACCCATGCCGGCGAGGGCACTCATGTCCATGCCTCCCATACCTCCCATACCTCCCATACCTCCCATACCTCCCATACCTCCCATGCCGCCCATCATGGAGGAGAGGTCGCCGTAGCCACCAAAGTTGTCGGCCATGCCGTTGGCGGGCTCCTCGACGTCGTCCTCGTCCTTCCAGAGGTTCCAGTCCACGGACAGCCAGCCCTTGGTCTCCTTGCTCGGCTGGTCGACGAGGCGCTCCCAGTAGCCCATGTCGGCCTTGATGGCGCAGATCTGAATGGACACGCCGAGCACCTTGAAGGAGGACTCCTCCGGCTTGATGGCCTTGAGGAGCGTGAGCTCCTCCTTCAGCGCGTGCGGCTGGGAGTCGCGGGCAGTGATGCCGTTGCCACTGATGGAGATGGACTTCTCCGCGAACTTAATCTCCACATCCGTCGCGTTGCTGGCCTCGACAGTGATGAACAGACGGTCATCGCGCTCCGCCCACTTGATCGGGATGTGAGTCATGGCAATGTATAAACGTGTGAGTTGTGGAACGAGAGAAAACAAAAGATACGAATCTGATCACGCAATAAAAATGCGAGTGAATGAAATGCCTGGTTGAGGGTGCTTCACGCAAATGAGTCGTAAGAAAGACAAAGAAAGAAAGAAAGAAAAAAAAAAAAAAAAGAGAGCCGCGGGCAAGGAGACGGGGAGGAGGTGGTGTGGAGGATGTGAGAAGAAATCATGCCAACATGGTGCCCGCACGCAGCGCGCGAGTCCGCCGTGGTCAAGCAAGCATTTTGTGTATCCGAGGGATTGCGCGTATACGGCCACTTTCTCTTCGCTACGGTCGTTTGGTCACAACAGCGAGTGATTTCACAACGCACGCGCGTCCGTGCGGGAGATGCGACAGAGACACCACACACGCGCCCCTATTCTCAAGCTTACTTGCTGTTCAGCCCACTGTAAAAGAAGCGCTTTCTCTTCCATGCTTGCAAAAAAAAAAAAACCGCATGTCACCACTCGGGGTGAATTCGAGAGCTTCTAATTTTTTGTTTGTTGTTGTGTCTTTTCCTTTAATGGGAATCAAGAAATTGCACCTGGTGGCAGGAGATTCATTGAAGCGACACCTGTACCACACGGGCACACAAACGCAACACGCCCACATACACACGCATTCAGGAGAGCTTAATCGCGTTCTCCTGTGTGTTCTTCTTTTAAGGCAGAGTCAACCGCGGGGAAACCTCCAAAAAGAAAACATCAAAAAACATGTCTTCAAGCGAAGCTCCCGCGACCCCTCCCCCGCTTCGCCCTTCTCTTATGCTGTGGGTGCTTCACGAATGTACAGGACGTTGTTGTTGCGGAGAAGAAGGTCGCCAAGCTCAGTGTCATCCTTCGCAGACTTCTCGACAGCGTCCTTCAAGAGCAGATTCATGTACGAATCGCAGCTCACGAGCGTGCCAATGTACACGGGACCCCACTTGCTCTTGATGTTCACCTTGCGTCCAACCAAGGACGAGAGGAAATAGGCCGGAATATTGTCTTCCATGGTTTCAATCTCCACACTCAACGACAAAAATGGGTTAGTGAAAAGGGGGAAACACAAGGGGACAGGATTAAAGCTAAAGGAACGACGACAACAGTAAGTCGAATCACCGAACAAATGTGCGTTTTATCTCACAATCCAAATACAGTTGTGGATTCCGCGACCACAAGCACACACACACACACACACACACACACGAGACGGAAAGGTGAAGCAGGGAGGAGGAGAGTTCAGAGGATATGTGCGAGATGAAAGACGAGACTCCGACTTGGCCACCTTCAGTGGTGCCCCTCTGGATGCAGTGAGCAACGGGACAAGCCCACTGTGTCGAAGCAGAAGCTCCGCCCAAAAAGGTGCCAGGAGAGCCACCATGCCGTGGAGACGCGGCCAGCGAGCCCAACATGAAAACAGCACCGCAGTGCGGTACCCGAGTAGGCGCGCTCGCAGGTGGGGACCCCATCACGCAAACCGCAACGGAAGCGCTGCCTGCGCCGCCAGTCAAGCCTCCATCAAGGATACGTGCGGTGCAACAGATCTCCTTTTCTTCTTTATCTTTTTTTTTCTTTTACTACACGGATTCTTTATATATATATATATATTTTACCGAGTCTGCTGATGAAAGACAGGCAGAAGGGAAACACATAGTACTCCCGGTGAGCTCACTGAGTTCATACATCTTGATGAAAGGTGCCTGAACAGGGCAACTAGTAACAATGAAGAAGGAAAAAAAAAAAGAAGAGAGAACAGAAAGAAAAGACCGGGTATCGAGGCCACCTCTACACGAGTACGCGCTAAATAAAATCGTCGATTTTCAAACAAAGAAACATTCGGAGGAAGTGAAAACAGATTGGTTTTAACGAGTGTTCAGAGATCAACAATAAAACACCAGAAACACGTAAACCAAAACAACAGCAACAATAAGACATTATTTTTTTTTTGCATTTGCGCGTTTTGCACGAATTAACCGTCACAGACCGTATACATTTTTTACTGTTTTTTTTTTCGGTGTATTATCGACAGGAAAGCAAAAAAAAAAAGCAATATCCCTGCAGAACAACCAGGTGGTATGTCTGCAAAAATAATGACGAGCCAAATTACTGCGAAGGGCGAGAGGGGTAAAAAAAACAAAAGAAGAGAAAACAAAAGATGAATTGACGAAAGCATGGAAAAAATGAATGAAAAACAAATCATTGCTCGAAATAAAGGAACCATTGTAGAAAAATATTTGATGTGGATCACCGCAGGCCGTTGGGTAGCCGGAAATTGGAGATCCGAGGATGTCATAATATAAGAAAAGCAACAACAACAACAAAAAACATTCGTGTGAAGCGTCCATGAAGGAGCTTTGCTCGAGGTGGTCAGGCGCCGTTCCAAACGAACGCACTGACGTACTCGACGCGTTCTCAGATCAGCATGTCCATATAGTTAAAAAAAATGTGGAAAACAAAGAACAGGAACTCATCCAGGAAAGCAAAATGTGAAGTCACATGGAGTGAAAAACGTGTTTTTTTTTTTTGCAACCAAACGTGACTGCCAAACTTATGGGCTAAGATCATGATTGGGTGTACTGGGTGGAAGTGAGTGTGAATCAGCCTCATCCTCTCTCTCCATCGCAAGATTAAAACAACTTATGTAAGTTGAAAGATGTACACTCACTGTGCTTCGTAACTCGGATGCCGAACAAGAAGAAGGGAAAAAAAAAACAAGTGTGTGCTCAAGCGCGCACACGACAGCAAAAAAAAAAACTGAAACCAGAACCAAGATCCACAAAGAAAAGAAGGACTCCTAAAGCGAAAGAAGGGTGCACTGTAATCGGTGGACATGGTGAAAGCTGGAGGAGTGAGCTGTTGGGCATCAAAAGACCCGGCCTATTCTTGGCGGCAACTGAGCAGAAACGCGTACACATCTCTGTACAGACACACTCGCACGCGCACGCAAGAAGTGATGAAAAGTGTTTTTTTTTTGTTAACCTACTGGTCTGGGAGAAGAAACGCTAGGCCTCCTACAATCCAATCTCGTCTAGTGAGTGTGGTAGTCTTGTGAGCTGCGTGAAATGGACGAACGGTTCCACATCTGACGAAAACTCCCAACATGGAAGGTGGCACCTGCGACGACTACCTGGGCTGCGGACATCACACGGTGAATAAAAAAAAAAAAAAAAGGAAGAGCGACGAATCACTCACATGCTCATTGAGAGCAACCTTCTTTTCTTTTTTTCATTCGTTTGTGTGTGTGTGTGTGTGTGTGCACGTGTGCGGAGGATATCGTGTGCGACATCGACAAAAAAAAAAGAAAAGCCAGAAGTTACCGCGGTATATATAGGCAACGTAGCACTTCATCGCATGCTCTGACCACTACCAATATTTTTTTATGTGCTTACCAGCAACATTCAAAATATGACAAGCTGTCACCCGTAACACCAAAAACAGAGAAGAGTTACCCCATTAAGAAAGTAGCAGAGTGAACAGAATGGGTGGGATAGATGCAAAGCAAGGCACATGCAGTGAAATACCCAAATGAACAATAGCATGGAGGACCAAGAAAAAAAAAAACGAAGGAAAAATACTGAGTGCTTCACGATTGTTGGCAGTAATTGTGCCGTTACTAGAAAGGCAGTGTTACCCGCCGCGCAAGGAAACAGGAGAGCATGGGGACTCGTTACAAGTGTTAGGTTCGTGGGGGGAGTCACGGTCAAGCTTCATTTCTTTGACAGGCATTGAGGCGGAAAAAAGAAAAAAGCAAGCGACAAGTCACCAATGGCGGAAAAACAATCGGTTCATCCAAACCTCCTAAATACACTGTCCTTGAATTGACTGGGTGAGCTAGGGAAGATTAGAAAAAAAAATGAACAAGAAACTACAAAAACAAACAAACCGACATGAACAAGGGAAAGATGTAATGGTATCAAAAATGTGAATGACAAAGAAAAATAGACGCACGAGAGAAAAACAAAAGATGGGGAGAGGGGAGAAAAACCTGCAACAACGGGTATAAACGATTTTGCAAACACCAGACAAATGTAAAAGAGAAAAAAAAAGCCAATCCAACAGGGTGAAAGAAAAGACAACTTACAGCCGTTGATGAGTGATGGGACGTCGCTGACTCATAGCATGCTGTAGGGGCCTGAGCACAGATTACTCTGCTGTTTGCTTCCTACTAGACCTTACGTTTCCATTTTTTTTTTGGATTTCTGAGTTCAGAGTTTATATTCTCAAACGCAGCGAAAATGTAAAATGCAAGATTTTGCATCACATTTTTCTTTTGCTCAAGTTGTTTCCTGATCTGCGTCTGAGGAAAAAAGAAAACAGCGGAGACAGGCTGAAGCTCGCCAGGTCAAGTGACATCGTAAAAAGTCCCTGGCATCCGTTGGGGCTGGCAACCTGTAGTAGCCACGGAAGAGGGAGGAGAAGGATGCGCGACGGGTGACACACCAAAAAAAAAAAAATTGGGTGCGCGGACAGCGCGGCTCAACGTTGGAGACGGGTTGTTGCAGTTGCTGTTCTCGTCACAGTCGTTCGTGCGCACCGCCATGCCGAGAAGGACACAGACACACGGTGAGGCAAAGGTTCAGTCAGCGACGACGGTGAATATAGCACAGCCCATGTGGCTGTTTTTTTTTTATGTTGTTGTTGTCGTTTGTGTGTGCCTGAAAGCGAGGTGGGCGAGACACGGTGCGACTGTATTCGTGCTCAAGAACAAAAGAGAACGAGAGACTACGCAGTCGGCACCTCGGCGTCCAACACGTGCAGAAATCGACAGTTACGTCGGTTGCAGCGTCCTGCAAGGAAGTGCCGGCAAATCGCGTTCTTGTGCACACGGCTACTGTGCGGCACAGAAGGTGGCGCGGCCGCATACGAAATGTGTGATGAGATCGGCGCGCTCTGCACGTTCACGGCTGGCTGCAGATACGAGATTTGCGTGGGCGGTGTCTGATGCGCAAACTGGGGTGTCATGGGCGGGGTCATCTGCTGGGGGCGCTGCATTTCGGCGATGCACAGCGGCAGTGACTGCTGGACAAAGTACGAGTGCGGCATGTTTGTCGCCTCCATCGTGGCCCAGCTGCCAGGGGCGCTTGGCGCACCGCTCCCACCGCCGTAGTAGATGCCATACACACAGGAGGACTGGTTGGCGGAAGTTGAGGTCGCTGCCACGTTGGAATCCACCGTCAGGCACGCCATGTTCTCCGGGAGAATGCACACCACACCGCCATTGGGGTGCTGAGAGGGCATGCCGGAGGGTGTGTTGAAGGTCGTCGTCTTACTGGGCCACATCTGCTGCGGTGGCGCCATAATCTGCTGCTGGTAGGCGACCATGGGAACACCCGCGTACCCGTAGGGGCTCCCCACCGTTTGGGCCATGGGAATCGGCAGCAGTGTCGCCTGTGAGTAGGCGTTCGGCTTCGATGAAACGTTCATTGTGCTCTATTCTGCAGTGTGCTCGGACACACGTGAGGGAGAGAGAGACGGAGAGAGAGAAAGAAGGGGGGGGGGGGGGGGGAGGGGAAGCAACGAAGAGAAAAACAAACTTTTGTTAGGGATAAAATAAACAAGAAGAGAGAGAGAGAAAAGAACACAAGAGATGCAAAACTACTCTACTGATCACTGGGAGAAGAAAGAAGTCCGAAAAAAAGATCACACAGTCACGCAACGTTCGGAGTCAGAGGCACTGGCAGCTCTTGTGTTGGAGTGTACAATAGTTCCGTGTCTGGAGTCCAGTCAATAGTTGGTAAAGAACCTGTGAAGAGTGAACTTTAAAGAGATGGAGGAACAGAACGGGAAACGACTGCAAAATGCCAGCTGTGAGAAAAAAAACGGGAGGGCAGCGAATAGGAAAAAAAAAATGGATCAGAGAGCCACGGATTAATACTATTTTTGGTTGATTGTCGTTCCGCTTCTTCGAGAGGGGAAAGGACAACACACTAGCGCACAGGAAAAAAAAAAAGGAAAGAAATGAAAGGAAGGCTGATGTGAGAGGGATGTACGAAGATTCCCTACGATGAAACGAGAAAAGAAGAAACAGAAACCGAAACAGCGAAAATATGTGCGAAAAAGAAGGTGTACACCAACTGTCTCGAAGAGAAGAGAAAAACGAAAAGAAAACAATAAATGCAACGCGCACGAGGTGTGTTGTATGGAGTGATGGCGAGAAGTCTACGAAGGCAACACAGAGACTGTGAGAGATGATTGCTGTTCACGACTTTTTATTTTGTTTTGGCTGCCGTTGGTGAGGAGCGGTATTTCCGATATAGGAGTTTACCTCGCCGTACTTTGATTTCAAGAGACAGAAAAAAAAAAAGCACAACGACGGAGAGAAAACTTGAAATACCAGTGAATACGCTGCAAAAAAAAAAAAAGTAAGTTTGTGACCACAACGTGCGGGCCGACCTTGAATTTGGTTCAGGGAGAGACACAACGACGAGACAGATGACGAGTCTAAAAGAAGGAAAACAAAAACGAGAAACACTGAAACGAGAAAAAAAAAACGAGATTTTCTTTTTGTGCGTGTTGATAAGAAAAGAGCGAGGTGAAGAAACGAAAACAGTAGCTGACAATGCCAAACGTTATTTAGCGTTCAGGCGATTTGTGTGGGTGAGTATGAAGTCACGCCGCAACAGCTCTAATGGGTTAAAAGGTATTAGGAGATCTGCGCTGAGGATAAGAGAGGGACTGTAAGTGGATGAAGCCGCTGATGTGGTGGAGAAAATGGCCGAGAATAGGAAACAGCACAGAAAAGAAAGAAAGAAAGAAAGAAGAAGGCGGGAGGGGGACATGAGGAGTGAGATTGGCAAAGAGGGAGACAAGCGATGTAACGCACAGCGCAGTGAAGAGTGCATAGTCGTGATTTGGCGCCACATGCACTGCCGACACACTGCCACAACAGTAACCAGGTGGCACGGCGATTGAAGGTTATAGGGAACCAGCTGCCGTGAAGGGCCGACTTCTACTTGCTAAATGGACGACACGAGTTGCAAATACAAGAATGAACAGAGGGAGGTGCACAATCATGCAATACACCCGCACCCACACAGGTAACGGGTAACGTGCCGAAAAAAACAAAAAAACGTGTCACATTTCGAGGCCTGTCTCGTGGTGCTCAACGGTGCGCGTCCGTTCAAGCAAGAGCCGCGAGTACACCAGGCGCTCGTGAAGCTCAGCAGACTGACGATTCTCGCGGCGCACGTGGAGGAAGAGATGAGTGCTCTCATCGTGGAGGGCGGCTAGTTGGGCCTCCAGGCGCGCGTCGGCGTAAGGGGCAATGCTGACACCATTGTACAGAGGACCACTCTCCGCCACACGTGCGGCCACGCGACGCTCGACCGCCTTCTCGCGGCTCCGCTGCCGAATCTGATCGGCCACGCGCGCGGCGAGACGATCTTCGTCCACGTGGGCAGCGGTCGCGGCGTGCGCGTCGGACGACGACCGCGACGGACCAGCCGCACCGCACGCGCCGGACGCACGCGCACACAAGATCATGCGCGTGTAGAAGCACGCGGGGAAGGGCTCTGTCACCGCGTCGTCCTGCGGCAGCGCCTCGAAGGGTGCCTCTGCGGAGTCCTCATCTGAGCTGGACAGGCGACGCTGCGCGACTTGTTGACGCCAGAAAGCCTCTACACTCGCCGGCTCGCCGTGTGCGCTGCGTGGCGAGCGTCTCTCGTAGACACTGGTCGGCACATCGTCGTGGGTGATGCGCCAGCCGTCTTTGTGTGCTGCAGGTGCGGACAGTTCCGCGCGCATTCGCTCACAGAACAAAAAATACCGCTCGTCTTGGGATAACGCCGCAGCCACACCTGCCGATGTGAAGGTGGCACCGTCGCTTCTATGAGTATGCATAGGCAATGCACGTATATATCTCTATGTATTTGAAGCTGTTTGTTTCTTTTGGATGGGAGGAGTGAGGGGCAGCAATGTGTCTTCAACAAGGAGCAATCATAGGAATATGTCCATCTGAAGAGAGAGGAAGAAGAGCAAGGTGGCCGTTGTTGTTGGTGGATACGTGCTCTCGGCTCGGACACACGCACTGAGTCACATCCATGACGTCACGACCGTGTTGGATGAATGCAGTTGGGCTATTCGCAACTTCCCTCCGGTCATGCCGAGCCAAGTCCGCGTAGTGCCCCGAAAAAAAAAAAAAGTGGAGGTATGTCTGTGACAAACGCGCACGGAAATAGGTTCGGTACATGCGTGGCAAGGGACAACTTCCCTCGATAGAATGAAAGTGAGCCACTCCACGAAGGCTGCCATCAGTTTTTTATTGTTTGTGGTCACCATGTGGCGGCGTTTAGTTTTGTTTTGATTCAAACTCTCCAATTCAACTATCACTTTGCTACTCAGTTATTGTGTGTTTATGAAAGAAAGAAGGGAAAAAGAAATTGTCCCCACAACGAAAAAAAACTACGACTCTCGTTGCGCCCTCCAAGCCGCACTCTGTAATTGTGGGTAGCCGCATCTCACAGTGGAACTGTGACAAGTGAGCATTCAACAAGTTGGAAAAAGAAACACAGAAGAAAACGATAGGGGCTCACCACCCAAGGCTTGCGAAGTCGACCTGAGATTTCATCAAAGGATATTGTGACTTCGGTATTGCGAGTGGAGGTGTGCTCTGTGAATCGTGTATTTGCTGTTCTCCAACAAAGCTCCCTGCTCCGAAACGGCACACAAGGAAATTAAAAAGAAAAGAAGAAAAGAACCTAGGAAAGATAAGGAAAACACCAACATGGGAGAATGAACAAACAAAGAAACCACTAGGAAAAAAAATCAAAAGTGCGTCCTAAAAAGACCCTATAAAAAGGAAATCCGCGAGGAGCTTCGCACGACAGGGTAAGGAGAGCCTTAAGTTTTTTTTTTTTTTTTACGGGGCAGTTAAAGGAAAGATGCAAGAAAGAACACTTGTGCGTTCACGGCGTTGCTTCTCAAAAGGGTGGGAAAGAAAAAAAAAGGATCATTGATGTGCCAGAATGGAAAAGTTTGATTTTCCACCTCCGTGCACCATCACTACTGACGCTTACTTCTTGCCGCCAGTGGTGCCCATGCCGAGGGCCGCCTTGTAGGAGTCGTAGATCCACCACTGAAGACCGGTCAGGGTACCGATCATCAGAATACGGGTGCCGAGGCCCTTGGTGCAGATGGTCATGTAGCCCATCTCCTTGGCAATCTGGCCGTAGCCCTTGCCAGCGTTGGACGCCTTGCCGCGAGCGGACACGAGCGTATCAGCGGGGTGAGACACGATGGCACAGATGATACCAGCGATGTAGCCAGACATGAAGGTGATGGACAGCTGGACGGCCTTGCTGTAGTCCTCCTTGGGCTTGGTGAAGACGTACTGGTAGAACAGGCGCACGACACGCTCGAAGAAGTAGAACTTGGCCATCGTGTAGGGGATCTGGCGGCACCAGAGCGGCACCAGGGACTTGTAGGGGAAGCCGGAGGTCGGGTCGCCGCGCATCTTGGCCATGGCCTCGCTCATCTTGGTGGGGAAGGTGCCAGCGGCGGAAGTCTGGACCTTGACCTTGACCATCTCGAAGGGGCACAGACCCATGTCCGCGAAGAACTCAGCGGACGCGGAGCCGGCGAGCCAGATGGCACCCTGGTACTTCTGCGCGTTCTCCTCGCCAGCGAGGTTGGCGTAGAAGTCCTTGAAGACCTCGTACAGGCCAAACTTGAAGGCACCCTGGGCGGAGTAACCGCAGAGGGTGGGCAGCCAGCCCTTCAGGAGGCCGTTGGAGCCCCAGCCCTGCTCGGCAACGACCAGCTTGAGGCCCTGGCCGAGAGACTTGTACTTCTCGGGGCTCACCTGGATGTTGCACTTCACGACATCGAGGGGGCACACCGCGGTGTGGGTCGTACCGCAGGCGAGGATACCACCACCGATGCACTTGAGGTAGTAGTTGGTGTCGTGGGGAGCGGAGGGGTTCACGTAGCGGGCATCCCACTTCTTGGGAGCGGCGGTGGTCGCGGGGGCAGCCATGGTAGTGTTAGCTTTGAGAATATTTAAAGAAAACGCACAAGAGAAACTATCGAGGTGTCAATGCAAGGAAAACGGCAGCACACCAAAAAACAAAACAGAGTCGAAAGAAGGGACCAAGGAAGTGCCGGAGAAAGACAGAGGAGAGTGTTGACGTTGTTGGTGTAATCATTGTGGTGATGATTGGACACGACACTAAGCGAAGGTTTGTCGCGAACAGAGGAGTCGCCACTTTACTGCCACATTCTCACGGAGCACGCGTCACCGTTGACGACAGACGCAGAAGAAACTCGACAGAGAGAAGGTGGGATGACAGACGTACCAACCAACTGAAACCATGCAAGATGTGGCGCTCTGCAAAGCTGTGTGGGTCTTGCATGACAAAATGGTACTCCTCATCAATTCCAGTAATCACGTAAATAAGAAATGAACAAAATCGAAAGAAAGAAGGGAGTAGGCTGGTGAACCAATGAAAATAGGCAGTAAAAGAAAGAAAGAAAAAAAGATGGAAAAAACCGATAAGACACCCTATGCTCGTGCCGTGCTTTCACCGCCACCAAAACCACCACCACCGACCGCAAGACCGTGTCGCAAGTGCGCGGAACACTCTCGCTTGACCGAGTTATGACTGGGCAAGCGTGTTCGACTGGTATCGTATCCGCGATGCCTCCACGCACATGAAACATGCACGTACAGGTGTAAAAGGACTGAAGGGAGGGGAGCAATGGCAATGTGTGGGTGTGCAAAAGCGAGGGAGACGGCATGGTGAACGCGCGTTGCCTGGGCAAACCGAACGACGAAACGAAGTAAAACGAAAAAAAAAAGGAAACAAACGAAAAAAAAAAAGAGTGCATTTAAGTAATGACTTCCACATTGGAGCCAATATATCTTTTTCATCGAAGATGAAAAAACCCGGAAGAAGGAAAGTAGATATATATATATAAATATGGAAGTGACTATCGTATATGCCTCCATGTCACTTCTCTTTCACCTCTCGCACCATTGCGCGACGCACTGGTGAGAAAACTCGACCTGTGCGCGCATTTGTGCACAGAGGCGACAGGGAGGCCACGAAAAAATAAAAAAAGGAGTTAAAGGGGGAAAAGAAAGGACAGCGAAACAGGTCGGAATAGGGACGTGAGCAGGTGCCCCTGGATACGACGACTAGTGCGCGCTAGCACCCATGCCGAGGGCGACCTTGTAGGAGTCGTAGATCCACCACTGAAGACCGGTCAGGGTACCGATCATCAGAATACGGGTGCCGAGGCCCTTGGTGCAGACGGTCATGTAGCCCATCTCCTTGGCAATCTGGCCGTAGCCCTTACCAGCGTTGGACGCCTTGCCGCGAGAAGACACGAGCGTATCAGCGGGGTGAGACACGATGGCACAGATGATACCAGCGACGTAGCCAGACATGAAGGTGATGGACAGCTGCGCGGCCTTGCTGTACTCCTCACGCGGCTTGGTGAAGACGTACTGGTAGAACAGACGCACAATGCGCTCGAAGAAGTAGAACTTGGCCATCGTGTAGGGGATCTGACGGCACCAGAGCGGCACCAGGGACTTGTAGGGGAAGCCGCAGGTCGGGTCGCCGCGCATCTTGGCGATGGCCTCGCTCATCTTGGTGGGGAAGGTGCCAGCGGCGGAAGTCTGGACCTTGACCTTGACCATCTCGAAGGGGCACAGACCGAGATCAGCGACAAATTCCGCAGACGCGGAGCCGGCGAGCCAGATGGCACCCTGGTACTTCTGGGAGTTCTCCTCGCCAGCGAGGTTGGAGTAGAAGTCCTTGAAGACCTCGTACAGGCCGAACTTACCCGCACCTTGGATGGAGTAACCGCAGAGGGTGGGCAGCCAGCCCTTCAGGAGACCAGCGGAGCCCCAGCCCTGCTCGGAAATGACGAGCTTCATGCCCTGGCCGAGAGACTTGTACTTCTCGGGGCTGACCTGGATGTTGCACTTCACGACATCGAGGGGGCACATGGAAGTGTGGGTCGTACCGCACGCGATGACACCACCAAGAATGCACTTGAGGTAGTAGTTGGTATCGTGGGGAGCGGAGGGGTTCAAGTAGCGGGCATCCCACTTCTTGGGAGCGGCGGTGGTCGTGGCGACCGGTGTCTTGGCAGGGGAAGACATGGTGTGTGTGCAGGTGACGGTATTAGAGTAGGGAAGGAGAAAGGAAGAGTAAGTTTCTGTCCGATGAGCTGTATTCGCTTGTCGATAAAGGAGAAAAAAGAAGCTGAGCACGTCGTCGCATCGCGAGCAGAGAGGAGAGAAGAAGAAGAGTAAAATACGTGTGGTGTGTTAGGGAACGAGAGACAGCATGATGTCGGGTATATGAACATGCCAAAATGTCCGCGTGGGTCTGCGTGATCGCGGCTGATCAGCCAGTGACATGCCCTTGCAGCGGCTCCACGACGGCACCGAGCCGTCTGGAATCCGAGGAGGCGATTGGAGCACGTGCCTCCGCCCGTTCTTCTGGACGAGGCGTGCGTAGAAACATGTGTCGTCTACGGGATACTTTTTCCTTTTTTTTTTGTTCTTCAGCGGTCGGTAGTACTGCACTCAACAGTCAAGGTCCCTCACTTGTTTGGCTCACCGCCAGCGGAACGCATCTGCTGCTGTTTCTACGATTTCCTCCGCAATCGCCATGGAGGCTGTGGCCGCGGGACTTGGTGCGTTGCGCACGTTGAGAATGAGTGGCTTCGGCAAGCCATTGTCCTGCTCGGCGGCAGCGTCAGCGGCAACGTGGTGGCGCGGCACGGCAAGCTCCATCGCCAAATCAAAATTCACCTGGCCTCCTTGGTCGACGCCGTACGCCATGACGCCGCTGAAGCTGTCCTCGATGTCATCGAGCTGCAGACTCGGGAGCAGCCGGCGCGCGTCATCCAAAAAGGCACGGCGACTGAGGTCGATCTCGTACATGCGCCATACGGAGCTCACGTTCGACATGAGGCTGACCCAGCCGGCCTTGCTGAAGAGCGCGCGCAGGCAGTACTCGATGTCGATCGTGTACGGCGTGTAGCCGTAGCGATCCATGGCGAGGGCACAGCCAGGGCCAATGATGACCTGGTGTCCGCGGCGCACGTCGACCGTCGGCGTGAAGTGCACGCCGAGGCTCATGCCAGTGCTGTCGTCGGGCTGCGGACAGGGGTAGACGTGCATGTGGATCATGTCCCGCTTCGCCGGCTTCAGCTGGTAGTAGCGGCCGCGGAAGGCGTACGTCTGGCGAATGGTGTCCCCCACGCGGTGCAGGACGGAGCCGGTGTGCTTGGCGACCGCGTCGTTGCCCAAGCCGCAGCAGGTGATGACCGAGCGCGCCACGAACTGCTTCTCCGGCCCCAGCTGGCCCTTCTCGCGACCGCGCACGAGCACGACGGAATCTGGCGCCGCGACGACCGCCTTGCGCGACTTCTCCGCCGACTTGACCTCGATGCCGACAAAGTCCTGCACCTCGAACTGAAACTCGGCGGTGAACTGCGCAGCGGCGCGTGTTTGCAGCGTGCTCAGCATGTGGCGCGTCACCTGGGCAAAGTCTGTGATGCCCGAGTGGGGGGACCAGAGCGCCACCGTCCCCTCAATCAGCGCCTCCTTGGCCTTGATGGCCTCGCGACCACGCAGGACTTGCAGGTCCTTCACGCCGTTCGCCACGCCGTTCGCGTACATCGTCTCCACCTGCTTCGCATCGGCGTCGTTGTGCCCCACGACGAGCTTGCCACACATGTCGATCGGAAGCTTGTTCGCCTTGCAGTACGCGACCATCAGCGCGTGACCGCGCGGGCACAGGCGCGCCATGGAAGTGCCGGGCGGGTAGCTGAAGCCCGCGTGCAGGCAGCCGCTGTTGTGGCCAGACTGGTGCTGCGCGACGTCGGCTTCCTTCTCCAGCAAGAGAATGCGCTTGCGCGGGAACCGGCTGTGGATTTCACGGGCAGTGGCAACACCAACGATGCCGCCGCCGACGACAACCACGTCGTAAATGTTGGCTGGCGATGTGTGCGCCGCGACAAGCTGGCACGACGGTGCCGTCGCAGCGGGCATATTGCCGTACTCGTACCTGTACGCCACAGAAGCGGCCGCGGTGGTCAAAAGACCAGCGGCACTCACCAAGCCGAGGAAGCGGCCCATCGCGCGCGCGTGTGTGTGTGTGTGTGTGTGTGTGTGCTCTACGTGGCCCTGGCCGAATACTGTGACTTGATTTTTTTTTTTTGAATGCTAGTTCTTGTTTGTCCTTGTGCGCGTGTATTGAGTCTACCACAGCGACGTCTCCGGCATCATCGTCATGTGAAATATATATATTGTGAGAGGCGACAAGCGATGAATGAAAAAAGTGGGAGGAGCGCAGAGTCCATGGAAAAGTGGACACAAGCCAGACGCCAACGCACACGTAAGTTATACGCACAAATTAAGTCTACAAAGGAGTCTTACACGCGAGTAGGTCTCTGTAATTCAGTCGTCCAACGATGACAATAGACAGAATGTCAACAAAGAGAGCACATTCACGTGGCACACAGATCCCCTGCGTTTGCTTCACTCCAAGATGAACGTGTGGGTTGTGTGGGTGCTGGGTTCTTTGATCCTCCTTCTTATTCTTACCTTTTTTTTTCTTTTGTGCTTTTGCGTTGATGCGACACACATAGATTAAACAGTTCCCGACTGAGCATTCGATGGGTGCTCTAAGAAAGAGCACCACCACCAGCAACCACATGAAGAAGAAAAGAAAAGAAAAACAGACATGCGAAAAAAAAAAAAACAGAAGTACCAATCCCTTCACTCTCCCCTGTTCGCTCGACGAGTACAGCTTGCCATTCGCAGCGGGTCTTCACCGCATGACAATCAGACGATTGAGCGAAAAGAGAATGGAAGAAACAGACACACAAAGGATCAACGCGTGCTATCGAATTTTTTGTAGTTGATCTTTGGTGGATTTTCGATAAACACACTGGACGGGTGGTACTTGCGCCACTCGGCGGACTCCATCTCGAGGATTGTGCCGTACGTCTGCATGTCCGCATCCTCGTACTCCTCCACAAGTTCGCCTTCGAAACCGTTTGGCCGGAAGAACCGCACAAAGATGTACGAGAAGCTGGACGTGCCAAGGATAAAGACGAGGCTGCTGACGAAAATGAGTGTGCCGCCCGTCATGGACATGACGATGAGGAACACGCAGAATGCGATCGGGACACCGGCCCAGACCCACGCGGCCCAGTTCCCGCCCGGCGCCTTGTAGGGCCGCTCGAGGAACGGTTGGCGCAGACGGAGCTTGAGGAAGGAGGCAAGGATGGCCGTGAGACGCAACGCGTACAGGACCTGGTCCAGCTGCACGAGGGTCTGAAACGTCAAAGTCACGGAGAGCACAATCGTGATGAAAGCATTCACCAGAATGGCGTTCACAGGGGTGTTGAAACGTTCCGAGTACCGCTCGATCCACTTGGAGAAGAACGAGGGGAAGGCATTCAGCGTACCCATGCCAGCGAGCGAACGCGAGGTGGTCGCCATGAGCGTCGTCATCAGACCCAGTGTCGAGATGGCGCCGCCGACCATGACCGTTGCCGCCATCGGCGTCCCGCCCACGGCCTCGCCGACCTTCACCCAGAAGCCATCGCCCCAGTGGCTGAAATCCACATCGCGGAGCTTCTCGGCACTCGCACCCGTCAGAATGGGCGGAATGTACGTCGCGAGCGCGGCGACGATCATCAGGATCAGCGCGCGGATAAACGTCGGGTTGGGATTCTGCACCTCTTCAATGACGTTACCAGCCGAGTCGAAGCCGGAGAAGTTCCACGCAACGACCGGCAGAAACAGTGACCAGTTGATCTTTTCGGGCACGTAGCAGATACGCTCTAGATTGAACCCGTGCGGCACCTGCAGAAGGAACATGAGGAAGAAGGGGAGAATCGTGATGAACATGATACCGACACTGAACATCCCAACCAGCATGACGCCGACAATGTTGATGCCCGCGCACATGGACACGAAGCATACCTTCAGCAGCGACTTCTCCGTCCAGCCGAGGTTGAAGAGCGTGGCGCAGTAGTCGGCGAAGACGGCTGGGTACAGACTGTTGTCCACCGCGTTGAGAAAGGCGGTCCACAGCACCGTGGTGAACGTCACCCACGGAGGAAACGAGCAGTTCACCCACATAATGGGACCGGCGTTGGACGGGATGGAGCAGGCCAGTTCAGCCACGCACAAGGAAACCGGGATGCCCCACACGAACGGGATCAAGCACAGAAACAAGATCGTCATCAGCGGCCCGCCGGCGCTCACAGAGTCCTCCAGACCGTAGCCACCACTGATGCTAGCCGTGTAAATGACGCCGAGAAGAGTCAGCGTCGTCAACACGGCCTTGGGACGCGCCAGCAAATCCGTGCCGCGGGGACTGCGGAATCGGACAATGGGAGAGCTGCTGCGCTCGCGCGTCAGGGACGCCGCGCGCATCATCGGGCGGCCCTCACGTGCTGCACCGCGATCCATTCTGACGTGAGAGAAGGGGACAACTTGTACGCCGCTTTTTTCTAATGTTTATGTGTCAACGCTTCCTTTCGCGTTTTCCTTCCTTATCTCCTCAGTAGTTGATGGAGAGAAGTTGAGGGTGGCGAGCTTTGAGGTACACGATGGTTAATGTGATGAAAGAAAGAGAGACAGAGTCGGTCGAAGAACAAACAACAAAACAACGATGGTGCAGTCAAAGAAGTAGCACGTAAACAGAAGAAAAAATAATGTAATAATATCGACAACCGCTAGGTGTGAGACAAGAGCGCAGAAGCACTACGATACGTCTCCGATGCTACAGGCACTGTTCTCTTTCTGTGAATCCTGATGGGTTGTTGGGTTTTGAAAGGCATGTAGGCAGGGAGGAAGGTCGGTTTGTGCGTGGTGACAGGCGCAAAGGGGAAAGACTCGCTGAGCCACTGCAACTGGCGATGATGCGCAGACACAACAACAAGGGCCGCGGGAGTCAGCCGAAGACAATAGGCAGACAAACATGGAAGACACAAGAGGGAAAGAAGGTCACCAGCAGCGTAGTGAGCAGAGAACAGACGCACACGCTCGAGTCAGCACTGCATGGGAGTTGTGAACGCGATTCGCGTTTCACCACGAGCTCACAGCCACTGTGTCAAACCGCAAGGGCTTTCTATTTTTTTCTTTTCAGTGGAAAAAAAGAAACGGGGCTAGTTGAGCCAGCCACATATGGAAACATCAGCCTCGCACCAATTGACGAGGAAAAAAAAACAAATATAATATGGAAGGAAACAAAAAAAAATGGAAAAAAGAGAAAAAAAAAAGGAGAAGTGTGATACCACGAGCTTGTGGCACCACGCGATGCAAGCAAGAGTGAGCGCGCGTGCGACACACGCGACGCCCGAATGCCACCGCGCAAAAGAGCGAGGTGCAAGTGGGGGAGTATGTAGAATACGGCGATGGGATGTGTGAACGGAGGGCCGATGGTAGCACGAAAAAGGAAATCAAAGGCAAAGAGGAAGCAAGAGCCAGCCATCTGCGAGGCCAACAAGTAAGCAAGCAAAGAACAACCAGAAAGGAGACGAAACGACAACCACACACGCACACACACACACATCCTTCGAGGACAGATGGAAACACTTCTTATTGACTCCTTTCTCTGGCGTGCAGGTGTGGTCCTTCTTTCGGCTCTTCTTTCAGCACTGATATTTCCAAAAAAATGGAGCACCACTCGCTTTACCAAGCCTTGCACACCTATTCACTAGGGAAACAGGGCCGACGCGTGGTGAGCTCCAAACATGGCACGAACAGCAAAGAAAGAAGAGCGTAGTCCACGCGAGGAGGACAGAACTAAAAAGGAAAGAGTGAAGCTATGTGCCCACCAAGACGGTGCGCGGCTGCTCGTTTTCGTTTTGTTTGTGTCTTCTTGTGGTGGTGGTGGTGGAGGAGGCTGGATACGCTGCCTTTAACGGCGCAATTGGGCGAAGCGAGCGTCCAAATCGTCCTCGGCTGGTTGCGCGACTTCCGCGTCGTTCTCCCGTTTTGGGACACTGTTGCTGATGCGGATCTTGTCATCGAGCTGCTCCTGGATGTCGAGGCCGTTCGCATCGGCGACCTGGGACATCAGCTGGTTCACTTCGTCCTCGGGGGTCGTCAGGGCGGTCGTCTGGCCAATCGCGTCCTCCATGTAGCCCGAGGTGACGTCCATGGTCTCGAACTGCTTCTCGAAGGTGTCCATGATCTTGCTGATCTTCTCGGGGTCCATGGAGCTGAGGACCTTGTCCATGCCCTTCACCATTTGGCCCATGCTACTCGTCACGGTCTGCATCTTGATGGCCGTGTCCAGGCGGGACACCACGGCGTCCATGCGGGCGGAGAGGCGGAGGTGGTTCAGCGCCTCGTTGCGCTTGCGAATGCTATCTTGCGCGTAGATACGCGCACCCTCCATGTTGCCCTTTTCCATCGCCTGCTTGCACTTGGTGATGGCCTGCTTGCTCTCCTTCTCGCAGCGGGACGAGTTCTTCGCGAACTGCTTTGCCGTGAACTTCAGCTGGAACTGAATGTCCATAAGCTTGTCGTTGCCCATTTTTGAGAGAGTGTGTGAGTGAGAGTGGGGGCTGGTGGTTAAACAGGTGCGCAAGCGAAAGGCCAACGGGGTAGTGTGTGGTGTCTGGTGATGCAGTCGGGAGGTGTGGAGGCTTATGAGCTTTAGCGAGAACGGAGTGAGGAAAGCGAATGGGAGGCGGTAAGAGAAGGAAATTGATAGTTTGTCAAAGAAAGAGCGACAGAAGGCAGAGAATAACATGGCAGGCTGACCTGTGAAAAACACCGCGCAGTCCCTTTCCAGTCGCGTCACCAGTATCCGTTGCACCACACTGCACCGACCAAGAAAGAGACAGCGACATGACAAATGCCATCACAGTGGTGTGGATCCTTGTTCAAACATTTCATTTGGCAGCCAAACCAGGCCAACAGGGGGGGGGGGGGGGGCTGAC